>JANIMX020000568.1:294289-304891 GCA_024582655.2 Erythroxylum kunthianum
TTAAATCTTGTACGTCCATCAAGTACTAAATTAACGGTTAAGATTTAATATACTATTAAACTTAGAAAACCCTAAACTAGTTAATATAGGCTTATAAGAAATCTGGGCCACAACATCAGGCCATATTCCTACAGAGAGGACTAAGAATCAACGATAGTCTGTTGGCTTTATAGTGAAGAACGTAGGACTGCCTCGGTTGATTTCCTTTATTACTTCACTCGTAGAAAATAAATCCTAAAAATTTCAGAGGGTAATTATAAGAATCCAAATTTCTTAACGGAGAACGAAGATTTTGAAGGCAGATTAAGGTCTATTTATTATCTACTAGATTGTTAGCAGCCATAGACTATCCATAAATTATCACCGAATTTCGAATCAAACCATATTGATTGATTACTTCCATTGTATTGTTACTAACAAATACCACTCTTTTGTACAATCTTTTTGGGCCAACTTATCACACGACATACACATATTGCAATGAGCACACAAAAACAATCAAAATTGTCGTATTTTTTTCTAGCGAGAGGTTGACAAAATTTTAAGCCAGAAGTTTTAATAAATGTTTGTAAAACAATAGGATCATTTTTGAACATTTATAGATCGTTAGAGTTCTTTCTGTATGTGTTGAAATATTAAAGTTTAAATTAAATTTTGGTGAAAACTTTAAGGTCTAATTGAACCCTTTTGCCTACCATAAAATAATATAAGAAATGGCTGACTAATGAAGTTTATCAAAATAATTGAAAAGAAATTAAATCTAATTAAAATAATATACATAAATTTCAAATTAGGTCAAAGATAAAGATATATGAGATTAACTTACTCCCAAAATGAGTATAAACATAGAGCTAAATTCAGTTATTTATTTATTTTTATTAAAATATATATGTTATTGATTAGTAATGAAACTAATAAGAGAATAATTTAATCTTTGAACTTTTTTAAAGCTAAGATGAATAAAATTAAGTTTTGAAAATTATAAGAAAAAGAAAAAAAAGGTTATAACAATTGAAAATTCAATTTTTTTATAAAAATTTATGAGAATAAAAAATTAAATATAAATATTAAGAGTATTGAGTTGAATTAATTTTTTATTTTCCATATAAATCAAATATGACTTTAAATTATTTTGAACTTATTCTTAAAATTTGAATTCAATTCGTAAATTTATTGTATTCATTTAAATGCTTTAATGTTCAGATTTTATCTATCAAAAACTAAATCTCTTTGTTTGGCTTTAAGCAAATTATTTCAAATAAATACTATTCAAACATACAATATTTTATTAAGATAACTTCTTTTTAGCCTTTATTTATGTTAACTACACGACAAATTTTACATTGTTTTGTTTATGTAAAGAGAGATAAATGAAATTGTAATTCAATATTAGACTAGAGAAATAGTCATTTGATTTATTTTCGGAATATAATGAAAATTAAAAATTATATAACTATTTGATCCAAAGTAATTGATGAACTTGTGGTACCTCCTTGTGTTGAGTTAAGACCTTAACAAACTTGGAAGCAACTCAGATTGATACTAAAACAAGGTCATGTAATAAAAATTTAATTAAGTACAATAACTATACCCTGGTAGGTATTATTATAGCATCACTTGTTTTTACATGTCATTATAATCTCCAGTCAAATGCTGCACTCTGCTACATAATTGTCCACATTGACTCCATCTTAATCTAACTATTTAGTATCTAAACATTTAAGACAATTAAAGAAAAAGAGTAAGAAATCATACCAAATGCAAAAGAATAAAACATAAATCAAATTCGTAAATTGAATGATTCAATATGTCTTTTTCAAAATTAAATATCGTTATTTGAATCTTCAAATTCTACAAGCTTGTTGGTTTGGAGATTGGGTGACTTATTCTCCCGTTAATCTTGGGAATAAACAAAACTTGAATTTGAATGCAACTTCTAGAGTTTCAGGTTGAATTTCTAATGCAATAAAACTTCAAAGATTTTTTGATAAAGTTATAGGAGCAAAGGATGAGCAAGGCTTGTAATTGATTAGGTGAGAGACATTGCAAGACATATGATCAGAGGCATCACTGTCTAATTGTAAGGAATATTATCTAACATATAGATAAGCACAAGATTTTTAAGAAAACATATGCATCATTAATCAAACTACTTACTTTAATTTGATTATATACTGCCGGTTAAAAGACTATTAAAAGAAAATTATTTCTTGCAGAATTCTAAGCTTACTATTTTTTATTATTTTCAATATTTTCTGAAGTCTATCATCAGATCTTTCAAATAAACATAGGCTCTATTTGGTTGAGCTGATCAAACTCAGCTGATAGCTGATAGCTGTCGACTGATAGTTGGTGCTGATTAAAGATTACTGTTTGATAAATTGACTAATCATAAGTAGCTGATTGGAGTAAATTTACTTATATAGACATGATTTAGAAATATAAAAAAATACGCACATGCATATAAAATATAGAGATTAAAATAAATAAATACAATAAATTTTTTGTTAAATAATAATTTACTTCATCAATGATGGATAATTATGTATTTGTATAAAATACATAATGTAACTGTTCAATAATTATATAACTTAAAATATAAATTAATATGTATATTTATGTTTATATTAATTTGAATATTTTTATATTTTAAAATCGTTATTAAATAATAAAAAAGAAAGCATTTATGAATTTATATTCCAAATTTTTTATGGTAGGATAATTTTTAAATATTAATTAAGAATTAATTTATCATATAAAATAAAATTTAAAATATATTAAAGACAATCAGTACCAGCTGATCAGAAATTTTTTCAAAGTAGAGCTTTTTTCAATCAGGAATTTATTGACTCTCAATTAATTATCAGCAGTTGATTGAGTGCTTTATCAAACAAAACTAAAAAGCCAATCAATTATTAGCTACCCCAATCAACTCAACCAAACATCATCTTATATTCCTATCTTCCACAAGTGTTACGCAATAATTCATCCCCCCATGTGTGAGCCTCCTAATCTCTCTTTTTACAAGCAGGATCGCAGAGGCATCAGAAACTATACATCTCATATTCCCAATACCACAAAATGATATGCTTCTTAACTACATTATTATATTATCTTATGATGTGCCTTTCACGGTACTACAACCAAAAAGAAACACCTTGGGTCTGGTCTCTCCTGTATATCCCCCAAAAGTTGGTTTTAGCACACCGACCGTATCATCTCATTTCTAAGCTTCTTCGCCACACAGTAATATAATAACGCTGTGCACGCTCCACAGACTACATGTATAAGAATGAGTTGTTCTGCTTTATGGCCTACTTGTTAGAGAAGGTTGACAAATGGTATCTTCCCTTATTTAGGTAATAATTGACTATTATGTATAGAGAATAGGCTGTATCCTCTTTATCTTCTTCATAATTGCATTTATGTGATAATCAGTCGACCGTACTTACTTCTAGCAATTCAAACGAACTAAGATTGACTGCCTTGTGGGTCGGACCAAAGTTTTAATTAGAGGTTGTCTTACCTATGTTATTGCATATTTCTATCGACTCGTTGATTTTCTTACAAAGGATATTTTTATTCTTTTATTTTACATGGTGATCGTAACAAAAAAAAAAATGAAAACAATTTCAACTTTTAATTTGACATTAAAAATAAAAAATAATTGAAAAATAAAAAGATCATAATACCATCTTTTTCTTATTATTTTATTATCTAAATAAAAACTATTATTATTATTTGTTTAAAAAGTCAACAACAATAATAACAATAACAATATTTCAATATAAGTCCCGCTGAAACGTAAGATTTGAAGATATCCAAAAGTATGCAACTTTACTCCTAATAAGTAGAAAAAATGTTTCCGATAGATTTACAAAAAAAAAAGAAAAGAAATATATACGAATAAGAAATATAAGAAATAAATAAATAAAGAATAAAAAACGTACATATTAAAATAATAATAATAATAATAAGACATAAAGGATGATGATGATGATGATAATAATAATACTAATACTAATACTAATACTAAAATAAGTAATAGAATAAATAATAGAATAAGGTAAAAATAAAAATATGTAAATAAATACACAAACAATAAAGAAAACAAACAAGTTATTGTAAAAAAATGTTTAGGATAGATATAGAAATGGTTAGTAAGAGAAAAATATTACATATTAAATATTTAGGCTAAATAGAAACCATAAGAATTAAAGGAAAAAATTAAGACACCTATGAGAAAGAGAAAGACTTATTTATATGAGATCATTTACTCATATTCTAGTATACTAAAGTTTTCTATTGGGGTCACATCTTTGATATGTTATAGCAAAGTTATATCATTCATGATTACTTTTCTTCAATTATTTTTAGGCCTTCCTCTTTTCTTCTTACAGTCCTTAACTATAATATTCTCACATCTTCTCACTGGAGCGTCAAGATGTCTCCTCTTAACATGTTCAAATCACCTAAGTCTTGTCTCTCTTAATATTTCATCAATATTAGTCACCCTTAATTTGTCTCTTATTATTATATTTTTGACCTTATGCTTTCTAGTAAAATTGCACATTTAACGGAGCGTCATCATCTCTTACATCATTAACTTATAACTACGAACTTGTTTGATGGACCAATATTTCGTCTTATAGAGCAATACCGTCATAATCGTTAAACGATAAAATTTACCTTTGAGCTTGAGTGATATCTTTTTGTCATATAAAACTCCTGATAAACTCTGCCATTTAAGTCACTTTGATCACATACAACGAACTATGTCTTTACCGATCTCTCCATAACTTTAGATGATAGATCATAGATACTTAAAACACTATTTCTATGATATAACTTCTAAATCAATTATTACTTTCACATCAAAAGTTACCTTATGGTTCGAAAAGTTACACTCTAAATAATCAGTTTTAGTCTTACTTTAATACTTTAAAAGGAATCAAAATTTTACTTTTGTTAATAATTTCCCTAACAAACTGATCATAAGTAACAATTAAAGCTGTATAGGAATTCCAAGCAAAAGATTTGTCTATTCTTAATAAACATATGATGTATACGGCAACCTAATTAGCACATGAATAATTAGATATAATATTCATTAAAATTGAAGATCCTACAATGTTATGAACTTAGCATGCTCCATGCTGATGTGATGTGTGCTAACTGAAAGGATTATGAAAATAAGAATATTATAACATCATTCTCTACAAACTCAAAATAGATCCTAACATATAGGTGATTCTATACCTCGTAGAAGGCAGAGAAAATGGATCGTATAGCAGCACGAAAATAAGCCATGCAAAACACATTTGCCCATAGTTGTGGAACCAACTCCATCCCACATCTAGAGCGGTGGGAGAGGGGGTTGATTGTTAAGATGGTCCCAAAAATATAATTGCCGAGGGTGAAGTGTTTTTTTTTTTTTTTGTAAGTATTCTTACAATACATTGTTTAAGACAATTAAATGTATTTTTTTTAAGAAGTCACTTTCATTGGACAGTAATAATAGATGCGCCCTTACAGTACCTCAAAAAGTTTAGGTGTACTACTTTTGGCAATGGGCTTCATTGCCATAGGCCCATCTACTACATTCTATCCTATTTCTTTATTCACCTCATTGATGTAGATGATTTATCAGACTTTTGAGTCAATTACATCCTATGAAGAATGGTATAAGAGTATCAAAAGTTGCTTATAATATATATATATATTTACAAAATAATAATTATATATTAAACTTATTGATGACATCAGATTTAATATATGAAAGGATAAAGACGTGAATTATGAGTTTTATATAAATAAAAAATATTTTTATAAGTTAACTTATAAATGATTAGAAGTTTAATACTTATTTAAAAAAAATATTTCCAAAAGAAAAAGACTCCTCAATCAACACGGTTTTAATGAAAATTCAAGGAAATGGAAGTGAAAAGACGACAACAAGAGGTATGATATGAGAGCTTTTGCCCACTTTTCATGACAAGTTAATCCCATTCCCAGGGATGTCCAATGAAACAAAAAAGAAAGTGTTCAATAATCCAATACACTTGGCTATAACCAACACAAGAAATGTACGTAGGGTATCTATTCTAATCTCAGAATTCTAAGAATTTGGGGAACTGCAACATCCTCAACTCTCACGTTATCCACTTTCTCCTACACTACATGCTAGTTAAGGTTGTTTTAGAATCTTCTTAAAAGAGGCAAAGCAAAAGCAACTAAGAAGAGGAAAGAAAGACTCGGACTCTCTCTCTCTCTCCCTCTCCCTCATATTTTATTTTATTCTAAATTCACCCAACCAAAAGAAGTAGAATATGGGATTTATGTAAATTACATTCTCCTCTCCTCCATATATTCTCTTGATTGGTTTTTGTTATGAAAATGTAGAAAAGCGCAAGAAAGGGCAAACAAAACAAGCAAGCGGCAAGCCTAACTAGACAATAACGAGTAGGCTGAGCCTCTCTCTTTTCCCTCTGCCTCTGCCTCTGCCAAAATCAGTTACAATTACATCAGACTCTTCTCCCTCCTCCACCCTCCAATTACATTGAATTGATCCCTCCTTTCCTCTCCTCTCTCCGATCTCCCAAATCCCTCTCAGATCGCACAAAACCCCTTAAAACATAAGCACCAATCAAGCGCCCGTTCCCAAACGTATTTGGGCATTTCCATTTCCAATTTGTGAGTGTCTCTCACACACCCAAGTGGAAATGAAATGCCCTTTTTTCTTCTCTCTCTTCTTCTCCTTCACGTCACCATGTCTTGCCACAGTGACCCTGAAACGAAGATGAGCGAAAACGGAAACAAAAACAAACGAAACGACAACGGCCATAGACAAGACCATGAACAACAGCATCAAGAAGAAGAGGAAGAGGAAGAGGAAGAAGAATGTTTCTATGAGTCACTCGATCGCATTGCGTCCTCTTCTTGCTCTTGTTCCACTTCCAACTCCGACTCTGATCCCGACCCCAACCCCACCACCTGTTCCAATTCCGGGTCTGCTTCCCCTACTCACCACCACCATCACGTCTTCAAGTACGATGTTTGGATCTCCGAGCCCGATTCCGTGTCCGAGCGCCGCCAACGGCTTCTCCGCCAGATGGGTCTCAGCTCCGACCCCTCTCTCTCTCGGGGACGGACGGCTGGCGATGTTGGCTCCTCGTCGTTGCGCCGTTTGACTGGTTCCGGTGGGATGCACCGAGCGGATCGGAATGAAGGCGGTGATCGATATAATGATAAGTTCAATTCATGTTCTTCTTCTTCTTCGTTGTTGTCGGCTGTTTATTCCTCTCCAGTTCTTTATCACGATTTAATGGATGTAAATACAGATAAGAGTAACCATAACAAAACCGCGGCCAATGATGGCAATGCTTGTTCTCATGTCGGTTGCAAAAGAATCACCAGCACTTGTTCTTCTTCTTCGCAGAATGCCACTGCTGTTTCTCCGAGTAAGCCCCCGTCTGGTAAATATGGCAAGAGGGTTGATGTGAATCGATCTGATTCCAGCAATTCTAATGGAAATTTTAATCGGAATTGGTCAAGAACCAGTTTAGGGGAGCTTGTTGATGAGTTGGCTTGTAATGGGGTTGAAGCAGCCGCGGAAGTGTGTACAATCAAGAACCTTGATAACGGGAAGGAGTTTGTAGTTAATGAGATAAGGGAAGATGGGATGTGGAATAAGTTGAAAGAAGTGGGAACGGGGAGACAGTTGACGATGGAGGAGTTTGAACTGACAGTGGGTCATTCACCGATTGTACAAGAGTTGATGAGGAGGCAAAGTGTGGAGGATGGAAATACAGAGAATGTGGATTCTAGTGCTAATGGAGGTAGTGGAGGTGGGCTTTCGAAGTTGAAGCAAAAGGGTGGCTGGTTTAAGAGTATAAAGAGTGTGGCAAGTAGTGTAAGGGGACATAAAGAGAGGAGAAGTAGTGATGAGAAGGATACTGGATCGGAGAAGGGGGGAAGGAGGTCGAGTTCTGCTACTGATGATAGTCAGGACGTATCATTCCATGGGCCACAGAGAGTTAGGGTAAGGCAGTATGGGAAATCATTTAAAGAATTGAGTGCTGTTTATAAGTGTCAGGAGATACAAGCGCACAATGGCTCCATATGGACTATTAAGTTTAGTTTAGATGGCAGATATTTGGCAAGTGCTGGTGAGGATTGTGTAATTCATATTTGGCAGGTTGTGGAGGCCGAGAGGAAAGGAGAGTTGTTATTGGAGAAACTAGAGGATGGGAATCATAACCTATTGTTAATGGCAAATGGATCACCTGAGCCTACATTGTTGTCACCATCTGCTGATGGTCATCTAGAGAAGAAGAGGAGAGGTAGGCCTTCCGTAAGCCGAAAATCATTGAGCTTGGACCACATAGTCGTGCCAGAGACTGTTTTTGCACTCACAGATAAACCTATTTGCTCATTCCATGGACATTTTGATGATGTCCTTGACCTTTCTTGGTCCAAGTCACAGGTTAGTTAGTGCTTATTTGTTTTCTCTAGTATCGTCTACTGAAGAGTGATCCTCTTACTTCTATACTCAAAGATTCCTATTTCTCTGCTAATTTTTCCTTGTCCACTACTTAGGGAAAGATGTTGATATTCCATTGATTCATCTGCTTTTTTCCTGATTCTTTGTGTTTCAGCAAAATTTCTCATAATTAGACTTAAACAATGAAAATTTCTCCTCACCTCATATTTGGCAAGAAGAGAGATTTTGATTGATTATTGTGCAAAGTTCCATTTGATAAATTATACATCATTATATGAACAATTACAGATATTTTGGATTGTCTTAACAGCATTGTTTACCTTGGTAGATATACCATCTCTTTCTTTGCCTTTCTACTTGTCCTTCAAGTATCACTGATTTTTTTTTTCTGGGTTTGTGTTATAACAGATAATTTATACAAATATTCTTAGCTCTGTTACAAGAATGAAAACCAAAAGATGAATATATACATATCTAAAAAGGCAAGCTTCTTTATCTAGAATTGCATTTAGAAGCCGTAATATAACAATAGTTTTATATTTGAGCAGTTTTTCACAATTGACCAAATATCTTGATCAAATGCATAGTCTAGACTAGCTTATAGTTTCCAAAGTTATCATGCGGCAATAGTGAGACAAGTGTAGGATTGGACATTGGAAGGTGGTAAGGGCTTTTCTAATTCGTTCCAAGTAAAGAGTTTTCGGGGTAGGAGAAAGCAGAATCAGTGAGCCTCTGAGATTGTTTAGTAACCATAGCTTATCAGGATACATTCAGTGACCTAAAAGTGGGAAGGATTTACTGCGTATGAAAACAGAAGGTTTTTTAATTTGTTTTCTTTGATTGGTTGTTGCTTCAGAAATGGTTGTATTTGTAGAGTTTAACAACTAGGATTATAATTGGTTTATATGGAAACAATGTTTTGTTCTCTGGTTCTTTTGGGCTTTTTATTTACTGAGGGAGGAGTATCTGCATATTTAGAGCAATGAGGCTTGGCAGGTGTGTTGTTTGATGTGAAATTTGGACATCAGAAGAGCAGCTGTATGTTTTTGGGAGCTGAGAACTCACACCAAAATATTTTGACTTCCATTTGTGCAACCATTAGTTATCTCGATGTTGGCTCCTCCTTTGTGCCTGTTTCAGTTGTTTTGTCATGTAACTTTCAAAATTCAGTTTGGTTTAATTGGTAGACCTTCACAGCCTGGTATCATTGTGAATCTTGTCATATGGAGGCACCTTGATTTGCAATAAACTATGGGGAAGATCTTTCTTATCCAAACTCTTGGTTTGTGCAGAAGAACATTGAACAGACCTAACTCTTTAAATTTAGTAATTCCATTAGATTAATGGTTTACTATCAGTTTTGGTAGAGTCACCTCCACATTAGGACAAACAATTCTTAAACACAAGACCAGGTCTTCTGATTAAATTTGGTGATTTTCCCCATGTTTGTTTCTGTCACTAGCATATATATAATGATTATTGCTTTTGCATTCAGGAAGTAAAGATTATTGAGAGAAATGCACACTTAGTTTATCCAATCATCAAAACAAACAGGTACGTACTTACCGTTCTTACCATTCTCGTAACTTATGTTATGATGAAGTAATATGGAGAGGAGATTAGAGGATGTTAAGTTTTAACATCCTTCTGGTGGGAGATTTAAGTTAGGCGAGCAACTTATGTTATTATTATTATTATTACATTTTAGTATCAAGTTTTTCCTTTTATGATCATTTGCTTATTTAGATGTATTTTTTGCTTGATATAGGGTATTATGGCTCGATTGCCAATAAGACTGGAGATGAGAATGGTTTCTATACTCATTTTGCACATGAAGATGATGGAAAGCATGATAAACATGCTTTTGTTGTTGGCAATTTACTTAGTTATTAGGAGAAGGAGTCGTAGGTTTAGGAGGAGCATAACATATTCCGGGGAGATAAATAGAAGAAATAATATTAGGTTTATCAACTTAAATCAAATGGTTTTCAATAGTGATAGGCAGTGTATTGATAACTGTAGGATGGATAGGAGAGCTTTAGCCAAACTCTGTTATTTGCTAAAGACTCATGGGAACTTGAAAGATAATAAGAACATGA
>JANIMX020000568.1:472164-485945 GCA_024582655.2 Erythroxylum kunthianum
CGTGTCCTCTAAGCGTGTCACTTGAATTGGGCATGGCTTCCGGACACGCCTAGGTCTGGGCGTGTAGCTCCTCAGTTCCTGCCTAACTGACAGGCCCATGTTGATACGCCCGTGTCAGTTTGGTTACACGTTCGTGTCAGCTGGCAGAAAACTGTTCTTCAGTTTCTTCTCACTTTTCTCCCCGGTTTCAGCTCAAATGGTCTTGACATCCCGAACTGCTAACAAAATTACAAAAGAAACCTGAAAAATACTTAAACAAACATGTCAAACGCAACATGACATAAAAATATAATGAAAGCATATAAAAAATATGATAAGTTATGTACTTATCAGTTAGACACTCTCAATTTGTCTCTGACCACCATATTCCTAGCATTGTCTCTTCTTGTAATTGAAATTGTTCAGCACTATAATGTCATTTTTATCCAACAACGAATATGAGCTATAACGTGTTCGTGTTTGAGACTATATTCAATATTGTAATGATAATTTTTATTCAGACACATGGATTGCAACTTGCTCGGGTTCAAGACTCTGTTCATTTTCACTAAACTATTTTTATCAATCGGATTTTTCGAGTTGCATATAGGTTAAAAAATGGGTGGATCAAGTTTAGACTGTAAAAGACTCGAGTCCAACTTGACTCATTATCACCTTATTGAGCAAGACAATTAAGTTAGTGGATTAAGTAAAAAATGCCAAAAATAATAGAAGATTAAGTTAAAAATGCCAAAAATAATATAAAACAATCTTCTCTTTTATTGTTTGGTTTAAATTAATAGCTATATACTGAAAATGGAAAATTTAAGAAGTTTATTAAAATGCATTTACTATAACCATGAGTTCAAAGGAGATTTGATTTTATTGTTTATATTTTTTTATTATTAAAAATTGGAAAAGGCACAATAAGAATTTAGTTATTGAGCAAGTATATTTCACACATTTAAATAAATATATCTTTAGTTTTTTAATTGAAATTTAGTTTTTATTTTAATTTATAATCATTTCATCATTTAATTCATTCTTTAAACTTTGTTAATCACTTAATATTAGGGCATTTTTTAAACATAACTTCAATATAATTCAAGTTGAGCACATAATTTACCTAGAAATTTATTTAAAGCATATTAATAAAAATTTTAAGGTGAAGTGATTAATAACATTAAAGAATATAATTATTAAAAATAATATTAAATATATATTTCATACTAATCAAATTCTATAATATCTACATTTTTTCCGACTTTAAATTTAAGATTGAAGACTAGCACAAATATGTAATTTCTTTGCTTCTTATATCTCGGAGCGTTAGTCGATAGTCTATCATAAAATGTACTTCTTATGTTATTCATGAATTTTTAAGTATTTGTAATAATTTAATAAGTTAAAATTTTATTAACCTGAATTTATAGCAACCATAGGATATTCTTCCTTATGTTTTTTGGTCACATGTTCTCCATAAGAAACAAGCTATGACCCACACTTCTTGTACTCTTCTCTAAAAGTGTTATATAATACCTCACCTATTCACACTATCCACTGCACCACCATCACCCACCCTTTCCCTTCCAATTCCAAATCTCGTGTCTCATACCTTTTTATTCCAAACTCATTTTCTGGTTCTTGCATGGCAGTGAACTTGCTTTTGCACGTTGTATCTGATCTCTGTCTAGGCAAGCCTGCGCTGAGGTCTCTTCCACTCTCCGCCACCATCGCCGACGCTCTTTTCGCTCTCAAAAACTCCGATGACAACTTCTTGAGCGTCTGGAGCTGCGATCACTCAACAAACACAACTTCTCCTGTGGACCCGAATGATGGATTTGATGATCACGATGCGTGTCGATGTGTTGGTAAAGTGTGCATGGTGGATGTGATTTGCTATCTTTGCAAAGAGGACAACTTCTTGTCACCTTCCTCTGCTCTGAAGGCACCTGTCTCTGTGCTCCTCCCTAAGACTCCTGGAGTTGTAGTGCATGTCGAGCCATCTTCAAGGTATTGATCACACTAAATTTCTGGATTTTCAACATCTTTAACTTCAGTTTTTCAAAAAAAATTAATTCAAAAACTGATATTTATTTTTTCATCTCAATCTTTTTATTTGAGATGACAACGTCATTTCTTGACCCAAATTCTTGCATACTTCGAAATATCTCTCTACCCCTCGATCTTAATCTCGATTTTCATATATTTCCAAAAAAAATCTGTAGAAATAAACAATTGGGCGTCAAAAGAACCTATGTACAAGAAATAAACACCAAGTTCGAATAAAGTTCCAATCTTTATGGCTTCTGTACCTTGCAAATGAACTGACAATTGACAATTACTATTTTCAGTTTAGTAGAGGCGATTGATCTGATCCTCCAAGGAGCTCAAAACCTGGTAGTACCAATAAAGACCAAGCTCAGTTCAAGAAGAAAGCAACTCCAAAAACTCACTTTACCAAGAAACAAACCCACAACAAATCACAAAAACGGCCGTGAATTTTGCTGGTTAACACAAGAGGACATAGTTCGATTCCTCCTCGGCTCCATAGGACTATTCTCTCCGCTTCCTGCGTTCTCAATAGACAATCTTGGCATTATCAATCCTAACACCATTACCATTGAGTACTACTCCTCTGCATCAGCTGCAATTGCCGCAGTAGCTCGCTCTCTCGTCGACCAAACTTCGGTGGCAGTGATCGACGAGGGAGTATTGATCGGAGAGCTCTCACCCCACACTTTAGCTTGCTGCGACGAGACGGTAGCTGCAGCAATCGCCACCCTTTCCTCCGGCGACCTTATGGCTTACATTGACTGCGGTGGCCCACCGGAGGACCTTGTTAAGGTCGTCATCGAGAGGCTCAAAGAAAAAGGGTTGGATTTTATGCTTGGAGAGTTTGTGAATTCTGCCTCTTCAATGAACCCTTCGTGCATGTCATTGACGTCGTCCTCGGATGAGGAGTCGCCGGTGACTACATGGAGAAGCCGGTCACTGAACTACAGTAGGTCCATCAGTTACTCGGCTAGGATGGCACGAAGTCCAGAGGCAATAGTGTGTCATCCAGAGAGCTCACTAGTGGCAGTAATGATTCAGGCAATTGCACACAGAGTTAACTATGTATGGGTTACCGAGGGTGATGGAAGCTTGGTTGGAATTGTCACATTCTCTGCAATGTTAAAAGTTTTCAGGGAAAGCTTAAAGTCTATGGCTTAAAAGAGATGATAAGCTTTTTGTGGTAAAGTGTTGGCCACTTTTATTTTCATCATTTAGTCTTGAATTGAGATTAGATCATCAAGTAGCCATTTTGTGTAGTATATCAGAAACCAATATGGTACTTCAATGTGATCTTTGCAGGTGTTTTGTGGCTCTTCTATTGTGTGTGTGTTTCTGTTTATTTTCCTGCTTAATTATTAAAAGCCAGCAAGGCAAGGATACACATATCTGGTTCTTGTCTCCATATCCTTAATTAAGGCACTTGCGTTTGAAGTCAAAGGTTTGATCATGTCATGTGTGGAAATCTTGGTATTAGGTTGTTGTAGTTAATCAAAGGCATGTGACTTGTACAGCCTGCTCAATTTCTGATATCCTTCCCCATTGACAGCTCACAGCAGTACTTATAGAGCGAATCCTAGAAATATCCCTCTCTCTCACAGTAAACCACTTTACAGCTTGCTTGGAAACTTCTTTAGTTCCTTGGATTCAATGCAGATTCTTTATGTTTTGATACACACTTGAAAAACTGGAGTGATTAATTTTTAATCCGTTTGAAAGACCATTCTTTGGAACAATAAAGAAGGGTTGGCAGGGGATGGGGAGGGAGGGCAGAAGAGGCTTGCTCATAAACAGCCCATGATGGAGCATTTCAATTTCAGGGCGGCAACTGTATGATGGATCTCATCAGAAGACAAAAATAATTGAGTTGTCCAAGTGAAAGTGAAAGTGAAAGTGATGTGCTTATCTAACTAATTGTCTTTTATCTTTAATACATACTCAATAAAACTCTGTTCTAAAGAGAGAAATAGTTCCCCAATTAACTTTTTTGTACGAATTTTACTGGTCCTTTCACTCGCTTTATTCAATGATAGCACCAAACGCCAACAAAATAGGCATCATTATATACACAATCCTACTTCTGTATATTGGTATTGTGTTAATATTAAACATATCCAGTTGCCAAGGAATAAATTTTACCTGAACTAAGCTATGGCTAGATGGCAGAAGAAGACTTGTTTGTTTTCCCAAAAGACGACTTTTTCAATGAGCATTAGGCATCAAGATGATTGGTGAGCTCAGGTTCCAACGTTATGAACGAGTGTTTAGAGATTTCAGAAACACAATTACGGGAATTCCGATTTCAACGTGATTTATGACAGATATGGAGTTATGGAACATTAGGGATATAATAGCCTGTTGTTTGTTTTCCTATTATGTCCGGTCTCCTTGCAATTCACCTATATGTTTGGACAACGAACCTGGTTTAAGGAGTGATATTGATCATAGTGTCAGCCTTCATGAAACTGAAATCCCTTTAATAGACGTGTTGTCAATCTCATTTAGTTACTGCTTGGAACTTAATTTATAAGAGTCGTCCTACATTGTACAAAAAGGGACAGTCTCGAGAATAGTATGCAACAATTTCTGCAGCCATTTGAAGCAAACCTTTGCATTTTTCAAGCAGAAACATCCAACACTATTGCTGTGATCTTACATTGCATGATCACTTCTGGATGTGCTACAGTTTTGAAAGAGACAGGAAACAGAAATGCCTACTTGGGGTACCTTTCATAGCAGCTGGAAGTGTCTTCTTTAATCATATTGTATTAAGATTCCTTGGGTTGGTGTATCTTCGTATTTTTGCAAACTAAAGAGGAAAGGATAATATCATGTCTTTTTCCTTACCAGCAGAGAGAGGACGACCAATAATTTTCTTTGGTGTCTGTAATGCATATGCTGTTTGCATCGACTACGACAAATAAATAAATAAAACTCCAGATTTCCCACCATTTCGTACCAACCAAACATTAAAGGAATATAATAGAGCTCATTGTAACAACTATTGGGAACAGGATCAATCTTGGTTTAAAACCATGTAAAGAGCACAACTTAAGTACTGTACCTCCTCACTCGTCACAATAATTTTGATGAGCACAGGGTGGTTTAGAAATTGGCAAATGCTTTTTCAAGACAGAAGACATGTTGCAGTTAATTTGTATGGCAAATAATCACTTTGAGAAAAACAAAGTTGGCCTAATGTTTTACCTCACAGAGAATAGAATTGTAGACTTCCCTTCCAAAGTGGCAACAGAAACCAAAAGATGCTTAGGTCTCTTGGTTATGGCTCAAGTTAATGAGTACTGCTTCGTCTTATACAGCTTTCAGGATCATCCAGTACCTAACTGTACAAGAGTGATGATCTTAAGAGGAAAATAAGCCATTACGTCTAACTACAAGTTGTTGGCTGTGCAACTACGATTTGACCACCATATAAGCATTTCAAGAAGAAATAACAGCAATGAAACAATTGGAAGAGCAACATATGAATTGAGTCCATCAACTGCAAGCAGTTAAATATCATCACAACAAAGCTCCCAATCACAACGGAATAACATCATTTGCTGAAGCTGCAGGCGTAAATTTGACTTATGTACTCGATTACAGTTACACATGTCCTGAAAAATAGAAACTCTACTTACTCGCTAGATGAAAAAAGATCGTAAGCCTTTCATAAAACATATTGCAAAAAGGCAGTTACTTAGTACCAGCAGCAAGAGCTGACTCATCGCCCATTTTCTGGACAAAAATTTCAGTTGGTTCAAGGCATGCTCTGTGTGTGTCATGCCCAAGTTGTGCTCTTTCATTATCACCAAATCCAAATATCCGGCCCTGGTTAGTAATGGCAACAGTATGGTATAGACCAGTGCTGATCTGAGAAACAGTGTGGGGCCTTAAGGAATCGAGGATTCGAGGTCTCAACACTTTGTCAGATACTCCCCTATCCAGAAACCCAAGGCTGCCAAAACCCATCCACCCAAAGCCATAAACAGCTCCACCATCAACCAGAACAAAGGATTTTCTTTTTCTTGCACAAACCTATGCAGAGGAGACATCATTCGTGAGTCTCCCTGTTGTCAAATTTTCAACTAAGATGAAAAGTCGCATACACATACTTGTGTACAAATTCACACAAGCAGAAAAAGGAATACGACAGCATGCTTTGTTTCAATTCAGCAACTACAATCCGATGTTCAGCTTAAAAAGAAGACTGATTGCAGCCTCAAGGTATCTACTTTTGTCCATGAAAAAGTACATATAAATGAGGAAAAACGGATGCTGAAACTCCCAATAACAACAACCCATATGCAATTCTACCATAACAGGCTGTAAATGCAGAGAAGATGAAGAACATAATGTTACTCAACTGACAATCAAACGATATGAGGGGAATCTTCTTCATTGAAATGTCAAGTTGTCAATTGATACACCTCTTTTTTCCACTCTGAACAAACTATGAAACTAAAAAATGTCGCACTCTTGTGAGTTAATTTAAAACATGCTATTGTGGGGAAGTACACAATTATATTGAGGGATATAAAGGTAAGTATATCCACTATTATATGAAATGATCAAAGATAAAATCAAATACAATCAAAGAATGTACGGATTTCCAATCTTCTTGGGCATATAGGCAAAGAAACTCGCCTAAAGGTTCAAAATTTGAAGCAATAAGTGATGTGCAAAGATTTCAATGCTTCAAGAAACAGAATATCCACCAGAATAAGAACATCTAGGAAATAAAAATGGTTTCTATTCATTTTCTTTTTTGAAGATAGTGCAATTATTTAGTTCAATGTATTCAAATTTTCAGTACACATAGAATATAGAAAAGGACTTATTGGAAAACCTACCAAGGATGTAAATATATTCACATTTTGAGAAATTATAAACTAAAATTATGAGCTTCTCATTAAAAATGCTTTCGAACTAATTTTCATTTAAAGCACCACTAGTTATGCAGATCGTGAACTGTATATGGCCTCTTGTATACTTATTATATGTATATAATATGTAAGCAAGGAAAATCACGAAAATACACTTGATTTTTCAAACAGAAAAAACATAACCCAACCTGCACACAGAGGCAGTTCTTAAGGCTGCTCAAGAGTTCAGGAAGGGTCTTGTCAATCTCATCTCCATGTCCTAATGCTCCACAGTAACCTTTTCCCCAAGTATATACCTACAATCGGCATGACATAAAGGTGGTCAAAGATAGCACAAGAATTAAGAACCAAGAATAAAATTTTGAAGCACAAATTTATATTGAGTGCAGGGACTCACAAATCCATTAGAATCTACTGCCACAGCATGCTCATCCCCAGCAGAAACACGGACAACATGGATGCCCTTTCTTATGAATGCTTGGATAGCGCGTGGCTGGAACTCATCATGCTGCTCTCCATGGCCAAGACAGAAATGAGAGCCAGAACCAAATGAGTAAACCACACCATTACCAGTTACAGCCAGAACATAACTGGGCCCGGCAGCAACTTGGACCACAGAGCCAATTCCCTCAAGCAGTTCAATGATTGTGGGTGTTGGTCTGTCTACTGTATCACCATGACCAAGCTGCCCATGTGCGTTGGTTCCACAAGTGTAGACATGGCCTTGTCTTGTAAGAAAAACTGTAAAGTTAAGGCCAGCAGCAACCTGAAAAATTGCCAGGTTTAACAATGATAATTTGGAGGAAAGTACAAACAACAGACTGTCAAGTCCACACCAAAGAATAAAAAATCAAGATGGATGGTGCACATTGTCACTATTACTACTGAGCCACATTATTCAGCAACAATATCCACTTCCTATTACCACACTAGATACTTACATGCTTGCAAAAAACTCCCTTCAATGACTCTACAATTCTAGGCCTAAATATGGGGCGGCCAGTATCTCTATGACCACAACAAAACGATGAATTATCCCCACATGTGAAAACCTGCACTGACAATTGAAAGATTAAGTTGATAATAACATCCATTTTCAAAAACAGAACACATAATCATATTTCTATGTTGCAGAAATTAGGAATACAGCAGAAAAATCTAAGTTTTCCATTACACTATGACGAACATCAGTGAAACTTAATTTTTCTAGTCGAGACTAGCAGAACAAGGTATCAAGACATACAATGTAAAGATAACAAGATACTGCTTATGTAGTAGCCGCATCTTAGCATAAGGACCCAACAACTAAGGAACCAGCATGGCCCATCTTTGTTCATTAAAGAAATAAATGAAGTCAAGAATAATACTTATGCAGCTTGTAGGTTTTAAGTGAAACAACTATTGGTTCAGTCAAGCACAATTGTCTCGACAAACCTATATGCAGCTTGTTTATCACTAAATGTCCATCTATGCTTATTCTTGCTCCCCAAGCAATATATTTTCAAAGCCTAATGCAGGAATAAATGCAGCAAAATGCATGACTAGGATATGCTATGCAGTTACAAACCTCCCCAGACTTCAAAACAAAAGCAGCATGATTCTGGGAGGCTGAGACTTGGACCACAGACGCCAAAGGTGGGAAATTAATGCGGGAGAATGCCACACATTGTGTTGTTTCAGGACCATGTCCAAGAACACCACACAAACTAGAACCACAAGAGTAAATGGATGAATTGCTAATCAGCAATGTATGATACCTGCCAGTTGTAATCTGCATCTGTAAATTCAACCAGTAATAGAAAAGAAAATCAACCTCTTTAGAGACATTGACTAAAACATAATAGAGGAAAAGCATGAAAAAGAAAGGTCATCGTCAGAAAAAACAATAAAAATACCCTTGCATGGACAAGGAAGCCATCCTTTCAGCTAATAGCAGGTTCTATGTTCTCAAAGCGCCAGGTAAAATAGATTATACAAATAGGTAGGTAGCACACTAATATGAGTGCATCATTTGCATAGTGTCCCAATAATGTGGTGAAATGGCATGTGATATTAGATATTGGATTTCAGATTCTTTTCCAAGTGAGTTTTCCCATTTAGTTCATAACAAAAAAGTAAAAGCTGCGAAAACCAGCCCTTATAATCAATGATCAGCAAGGAAAGTGCAAAACTATCTGCTCATGAGTACAAATTCTATGCTGAACACGGAAAAAGCTAAAGATTAAGAAACTAAAAAGAACGAGGTATAACTATCTTTGTCATATCTAGAGTTTGCATATCAACCAAAATGTCAAATCCAAAATCAACAAGTAACCAGACCAGTATTCCACATGGGCATATGCGCACTAACTTCAAAAATCTGTATATACACTATTCATTCATTATGTATAAGCAAATGCATCAAAGAAATAGTACATTGCCTGCAGAAGTCTCAACTACTCCAGACGATTCCTCCACTGACTGCAAGAATCTCAAAACTCTCTTCCATTTCCCTTCACACCGATCAATCAGCTGCTTCCGAGCATTCAACCCCATACCCTGATAAATACTATTTGACAAGCATAGCTGAAACGCAGCAAAATCCATTAATGACCTGAATTTTTTAGAGTACAAGCCATGGATACCCCCAAAAGTCCTAGAAGTCAGCTCTAAACACACAAGATCAGTGGCACTTAGCCTGCCTGTCGTCAATATCTCTAAAATCAGATGTGATGGTAATTCCTCAATTGAAAGCATCCTATATCTATCTGCCATTTGCACCGATCCAACTTTGACCTCAAGACTCAAAAATACAAGAACCTATAACGGTCGATTATGAAAATTTTAAGCGAAATCTCAGGCAGTGGAAGCAACATATAAAGAAGATAACATCAGACGGTAGGAAAATGGATGGAAAAGAGTACAATAAAAGTGACCCAGATGAGAAATTCACGGGTTTGAATTTTTGATTCAGTGAACGAAAACAAAACATCAGAAGGATGATTACACAACCCAACCGGTGACTAGTCTCTCAAAGCACAAAGGCTTTACCTGCAAAATTCAGCAAATGAATCGAAGGATCTTTGAGATCAAAGTTTCTGAATCAATAACAAGAAAAGGGTTTAATCATAAAAGCCAAAAGCTAGTGACAGTTACCTACCAACAAAATAAAAAGTGGCAAAGAAGTGAACTTTTCGGTGCTGATCCCGGCTGTTTTCTCAACCGAAATGCTGGAAATTTAGCTCAAAATTAACAGGAAAAAGAAAACACAGGTGGAAGTGGAAAGTGATAAACAGGAAGCAGAAAAGAAACGAGAGAGAGAGAGAGAGAACAAAACAAGCAACTAAAAGAAACGAGAAAAAGTTGGAAGTTTGAGATATGGAGTCTCTTTATAGCCACAATTACTTAGGCGTCAAGGCTTCGGATGTTAGGTCAAAGAAGAGGAGAAGAAAAAGTCAGTTGTCTCGCATTCTGACTTCTTTCTTTTATGAATTTCATTCCTGTCCAATCCAATTTCGACAGGTGTTACACGTCAGATATACCGTAAATTTACGGGTCGAATGCCACGCGCGAGCGTGAGTTCAAAGAAAGAAAAATACACGCGCTCTTATATTGCCCCAAAAATTAAAATAAACCCACATTTTACAATAAAAAGTGAAAATATAAAACAACCATTCAACCAAAACAAAATTAGAAATTAATTACAAACTATAATGGCATTGTCATTGTCATTGTTAGCTTGGGCATTCCCTATTAGCTTAAAACTTTTTATAAAATTTAAAAAATATAAAAAAAATGTTGCATATAAATAAAAAAAACTGAGTTTGTTGTGTTTAAATTTTGTACCTAATGCGTCATTGCTATTATCTTATATCAAATATTTAAATCTTTGGTATTCTTTTATAATTTAGTATTGTGAACTCTCTAAACCTATATTATACTTTTTTTTTGTTAAGTAGTGCATCATTTTCATTGTATAAAATAAGTTAGACTTCTCATTTCTTTTTCTCTCACATAATTAAATTTAAAATTGAAAATGATTATCTTAATTGAAGAATAATATTTTCTTTCAAAATCAATTGAGAATAACTATAATTTAAGGATAATCATGTTTTGATAGTTTGAAGGAATATGAAACGTACATATTCACCTTTTTAATAAATTTGAAGTAAGTTTTTATGCATTGAAAACAGTGCATATAACTTATTTTTTTATTTAATTTTTTTAAGAATTTAGGAATTCGTTTAATAAAAAATAAAGTTAAAAATTTAAAGTATTCCAAACACTAAAATTTAAGAGATTAAATATGTTATTGTAATGTGTTATCTCATGATGAATATCATAATTTAAATTAGAATCTCTTCTATAAGTTATTGAGGAATAGTTTTAATAACATAAAATCGTATATTGAGATATACAAGTTTGAATTATTAAATGATTAATCATATTTAATAATGAATATTAATCATACTTTAAAAATATATTTAGTTATTTTATACTATCATACTAATCACAGGTCAATATATATATAAAATTAAAATCCTAACTAAAACATAGTACTTCCCTAAATAAAAGATGAAAACTATAATGATTGTTAATTTTTGGAACAATTTTTAAATAAGAAAAGTTGTGCAACCATGTGTGGTCTTATGAGCATGACAAATAAATGCCTTATAATGACTTTTGTATTTTTTGTTAATATTTAATATAAATGGTTCTTTACACACTTTAAAATCAATTGAATCCTATAAAATTTCTAATGTATAAATAATGAATTGCAATTATTTGGAATATTGAAATATTGTTACATTTTCTTTGTTTTTAAAAAAAGTTTAAATTGATTCTTAAATTCTAATATTAAGTATATAGATTTTCAAACTTTTATTTTTATCAAATTAACTTTAAATTTATTTTAAAAAAATTTTATTGAATTCTCAATTTACTGTCACATAAAGTTTGGCATTCATGTTACTATCAACAAGAATATTTTGATTTTTTTGTCAGTTAAACAAAGGAAGAGCTCATCTCCATCGTGTCCTTTTTGTTTTAATCGTTAGCCATGCACATTTTATTTTCATTATATATTCAAACTCAGACGATTTCAGGTGGTGGCAAGGGACGTAGATGGAAGCGACAGTGACACAAGCGGTAGGGATGTAGGCGATAAGTTGTTTAATAGTTTGCTTAATGTTTTTTGTTTTTGTGAGTGTAATCAATGCGGAAGGGCTGAATCGTTTTTTAGTTATTTTGAAACTATGTGTATATCTCTGAACTTGCAGACTTATAATGTTTTGATTAAGATTATCTGTAAGAAGAAATATTTTGATAAGGCAAAAGGGTTGTTGAGGTGCTTGTGGGAGAAAGATTTAAGACCTGATGTTTATATATAATACTTTGACTAATGGGATGGTGAAAAATGGGTGTGTGGAGGATGCATTAGAGGTGCTTGATGAAATGCCAATGAGAGGTAGGGTACTTGACATAACGTGTTATAATATGATGATTTATGAGTTTTTTAGAAGAGGGGGTGATAAGTGTGAAATTGCATATGTTTTATAGGTGATTATTGTGTGAAATTGCATGTGGATTAGGATTTGTAGTTTAATATTTCATAATTTTATGTGTGTTGCGTTGTTTAATATATTTTTACGTTGCATGTGTAAATATTAATGTTTAATCTTATTTTAACATATTTGAATATCAAATTATGTAAATTAGGATAAGACATTATTGTATCAAATTTATTCATGCATTAATTGCATAATATTTATTCTTATTGTGTGTGACAATTTACATATTTTAGGGCATAATTAAATACTTATTTTTTTTATCTAGTGACAAAGTTTTAAAAGAAATAAAAAAAAAAGAAAAAGAGAAAGCTACAAAAGTTATAGGTCAATTGTAAAACTATGTCTTAATAAACTTAGAAAAACACGCAAACCGAGGCGTGTGATTCCAAGCTAAGCTATCTGTTGCTCTTGTTTGCCGCAGGAGAGCTGACGTTGACCAAAATGCTGGGCCTTATGGTGATTGGGTGAGAGCTGACTGTAATTGCAGGATAAAAAAATAACAAAGCTAAAAACGCAAGCATGGGTGAAGGAAACGCACCAGCTAAAATCAACACCAAAACGCACCGCAGGGGAGGATGAAACGCAAGCACAGCAGGGACCCAATCAGCCAGGGTTTAAAAAAAAAAGAGGAACAGATATATAGAGAGGAGAAAACAATTCGTCACATCGGCGCTACAGGAAGCGAGAGAAACAAAAATACAGAGAGGAGATACACGAGTGGAGGAGGCTGCCTGTGTTGTGAGTGGAGCTAGCTGGGAGGGCTGCGCATCTGGCTGGCTGGCGCGCTACGTGGAGAGTGGAGAAGAGCTGCAGAACAGTATAAGAGGCACAGATTAAATCATCAGGCCACAGAGAAGAGACGCAAACATTGTGTGCGGACAGACATGAAATATATCCATCAAATTTAGGGGTTATTTAAATCATCCAATTCTATTATCGGTTTTATTAATCAATTCATATTTGTTTTATTATTATATTGATACTATGATGGAGACTGAATTGAGTATGATTGTTTTGTGTTTGATGGAAGGCTAAATTTATTTTAGGATTACTCTTACACAACCCATGTGAAATTTTATTGTTTGGTTAATTTTATGGTTATTTATATGTGTTTATGATATGTGGATGCTTATGCCTAATTTACCATGAGAGTGGGGGTTAGGAAATTTGTTTTGAATATACCATGAGAGTGGGTTTTCATACAAGAACACTTCACATATCAAGTTATTTCAGCATTTACATAGAGATATGGAATGGGAGGTAGCTATCCAAAGTGAGACGTAAAATCCGATTAACGATTAATTTAGGAATG
>JANIMX020000568.1:831812-843409 GCA_024582655.2 Erythroxylum kunthianum
TATTCGTATTTATCTATAGAGAAAGTTAATTTGATTTTAACCTTGTAAAATACTAAAATTTTAATTATTGAACTTTTCACATATCTCAAGGTTGGGTGTATTTAACATGTTTAAATAGATCTTTTAAATTTTCAATATAAGATTTTCTTGAAATTTTACATGTAATTTTTTAAATGATCCTTAAATTTTTTAATTTTATTTTCTTACATCTATAAAAACTAATTGTATCTCAAAAATGAAAAAAAAGTATGAAAACATTTTATGTTTTAAAATACAAAATAAAAGTTTATATTATTGTTATAATATTTTCTTCTTTATCATATTTATTATTGAGTTATTCGTATAGTACAAAGTAGTGATTTGTAAGTATTTTTTCTCTAGCTAACAAATGAATTGCATATTCTAATCAATAATTATGACATATTTATATTAAATAATCACAAAAATCATAATAATTATTAAAAAAATTATGAAAAGAGACAATATCGATTTATAGTAAAACTTTAATTGGAAATTTACTATCTTCTTTCTTTTAACTCGTGGAAAAAAAATTAGACAATATTTTTTTTGTTATCTATAAAGATTAGTCATTAACAAATCTTGTTTAACGTCAAAAATAATCCTTATAAAATAAATTCCAAGTAATTTTCCAATTGCGATAAATATGCAACTCTAAACTCCTTTTTTTTTTCTTATTTGCACCAATAAACAACGGCTTACTATATATTATGTAATACAGACATACATAACTTATATATGTGCTAATACGCTCAATATTACTCTCACAACTTATATATGATCTATTTTTACTTAAACTAATTCGAAGTAATTATTAAAAACAAAAGTTAGTCATTACAATAGCTAATAATAATATTATTTATCGATTATTTTGATATATTGGTCGACTAATATAATTAAAAACCTACAGTATGTGTTATAAATAAATACTGGTTTACCACGCTATCACTCAGTTCGATCAGTGTATCCAAAATGTTAATATGGTTCATCCAATTCCTTATATTAGTCATATAAATTTCCTAAAACAAGTTATTTCAAATATCAAAACACACTCATTCTACAAAATTTTGGATTCAAAATTATTTCAAACACTTTTTAGAAATTTGTTTAAAAATTAAAACAAAATTTATTTTGATTATAAAAAAACTGCATTATACTATATATGCAAATGATTATGCAATTGTTAATCCCCTTGTTAATTGAAATGACCAAGATCATGTTACAGGAAGGATTATTATGACATGCTTAAATTTTGATGTACTTTATTCTTTCTTATTCTTAATCGTTCACCTGAATTATATGTACACTTTATTGTGATTATTTTGTTTATCTTTTGATTGATTATTCGATTCAATTAGCTCCTTATTCACTTTACTCTTCCATTAAAATTAATCTTTCACGTTTAACTTATTAATATTACCAAAGACAAAAACATTAGAGATAAAATGTTTTATTATCATAAAAACATGCGGGAAAACAAGGAGATGATATTGTATGTTTGTGCAGTCCGGAGTCCATAATTTACATTATTGAATTGCATTTATCTGAGATCTTACCTATTGTAATGGGGATTCTTGTGACATCCCATTATATAAAGTTAGAACCTCACTTACTTCAGTATAGATGACTATTGAATAAATTTATTAATTGCATATTATTAAAAAGTATTTGATGTTAGAATTATTGATTTTGCATATTGTTAAATATAGATAAATAAAAAATAAGAACTTTTAATTTAAAATTTATGAGTTATTTAAACTTTAAATTTAGACGACGACGACGACAATAATATCCAGTAGAAATCTAGCTGATACGCGAGGTCTGGAAAGGTTCAGTAGTACACACCTTTACCTATAACTAGTAGATATGTTGTTTTCAAATGACCTGCATAAAAAGAGATAGAGAGAATGATAAAGAGGATAAATAAAATAATTTGAATAAATAATAATAACTACTAAGTCAAGTTAAATCAACTTATGAGACCTACAAGAATCCTGTAACAAGAGATTATTTATCTGAATCTTAGTAAGAGAAAGTTTTCTACTGTGAGTTATGTCCACGATAAGTTCTAACGCTGCCATGTTATTTTCGTTAATCTCCCCAAAATTCTTCTTATGCTTCCCTTTATTTCTTTAAAAGTCTTTAAGTACTATCTTTTCACTGCAGCTTCTAGGTATCTTCTATTAATATGCTTAAATCACTAAAGTCTTGTATCTCTTAATTTGTCAACAATATTAGACCCAAATACGAATATGAATGTAAATAACTAATTTTGTTAATATTTGATTATAATTTTAATAACAAGTTAAATTTTATTTTAAAAAGATTAGCATTTTCAACATATAAATTTATATTGAACTTAAGAATATTCAAATTCTTCAATTTTCTTAACAAAATATAATTATTTTACAAGGAATTGATATCTTTTTGCAGTCATTATTAAATTGTTTAAAATATTATAACTCTAAAATTTATTTTTTTTCAAAACATTATATTTACATTTTGATAAAAACATTTACAACTATTGATATTAAATTATTATAATAAAATATAAAAGGCACGTTACTAAAAAAGCGTAATACTTGCATCAATAAGATAATAATTACTATCATAAAATGAATTAAAGCAATTTAAATAAAATTAAAAAATTCGTAAAGCATCGAATTTAGTCAATTTTTGAAAGCTAAGAATAAGGAGCGATTTTGAAGGCTGACGGTACTTTCTGAGGTGCACCATTTATTACCAAACATCTTCGGGCAGTATAACTATTCCTTAGGTTTCTTTTTGGATATCAAAGTTAGCCATGTGCAATCATTAATTTTTATATTTTAAAATTACTTTTTATATTTAGAAGTATATTGTAGTAACTAAAATTTATATTGAATTATCACAGGTTTGTTAACCAGTGCCATAATATATTACATTGAAATACTATAACATAAACTTATTTAAAAATATTTTATAGCATTCATTTAGATGATTAAAATTATTACAATAAAATAATAAATTACAAGAGAGATCCAATTCTTTATCAAATTTTCTGTATTGTAATTCTTACTTGTAGTTTAGCTACAATAAATAAAAAGTATTATCGGAAATAACCCCTCTACTACTCTCATTGGATGGTGTTATTATTGTTGTTAATAATTGCAAAGTTGATCAATAAATTGTTACTTTAGTATGAATGATACGTTAAAGCATGCTAAGGTAATTTTGTATTCAAATCCTCAATTATTATTTGCATTATATAATAATATTTAGTACAATACAATACAATCCTTTAAAATGAGACATAAATGTGTTTTTTAGTTGTTATTTTATATAATTAGAGAAGAGGGCATTATGTAATTTTAAATAAATATTAACTTAAAATGGCCGGTATACGATTAAGTTTGGCATTAATATCCACGAGGTATTTGAGGCAGGTGTATGTCCAAAAGATTTCAACGTAAGAAATGATTAGAAGTGTAGCATGGACGCGTCCATTCAGGATTCTAATCAGTCCATCCGTCTATCAAAGTAGTAGATTTTAATGCAATCGGATTTTGACACATCATGCTCGTCAACTAAAACAAAAAACATATATATCCAAATCAAAAAAATACAATAAACAGTAGCACAGGCTTTTCTATCAAATCAAACATGTTGACAAATCACGTCCAATGTTTTTATTCTAAAATAGTTTCATCTATTCTATATTCTAGCTGTCTCCAAACCAAAACCATGAAGTCTTCCTTTTTTTTTTTCCTTCTTCATATAAAATAAATGCAATTAGTTATATCTAATAAGTATATATATATAAAAACGCTTACTTTGTCCTTTTTTTACATAGTAAGAAATCGGAATACTGTACATATTAAATATCGGAATTAAATTACAAGGACGGGAAGAGTTGACTTTTTGTGAAATAATGGAAAAAGAACAGAGAATCGATGGAAAGAGGAGAGGTGTGTGTGTGTTGTTTGATGTCTGAATCGGATGTGATGTTATGTACTTTGGTTGTGTTTTCAGTTCCGAATTCCGAGTAGCCTCCCTCATATTTATTTAGTTTTCTAGCAGGTGGAAAGAATTAATAATAATATCTGTTATTATAATAATTAATAACTAAATTTGTAAAATAGGTGGAGTGAAAGTAATAGTAGAAGAAAATATACAAATAGTAGGGGCTCGTTTACCAAGAGATTAGCATAAGGATTGCGCATGACGACAACATTATGTCAGCTTCTTCGCAGCCCCACCGCCCTCCGCCTTCGACGCGTCGTAGTGCGAGTCAAGAAAAGGCCTGTCCAAATGTTCTCTTGTCATCCTCATCCACCACCCCCCATCCCCCATGTGCGCAGTACGCACCCCTCTCTTCTTGTCAGTCCAATTATTCCACATTATTATTATTATTCTTCGCCCTTGGATCTATCTATATAAAACATACAATCAAACTTTTGTTGTTTCAGTTCAAAATTCTTCTACTTTTAACACGACTACCCAAATTATTATGAAGCCAATACAAAATCAATTTACTACAGATTAAGTAAATAGGCCAATTTTCTATTCATGTAAGCTCTATCCAAATTTGCTTATTAGATTTAGGGCGACAGATTCTTTTTGGTGACTGGAGTAGAAACTAAAACAAGTTTTTGTACTGTCATTAGATTATTTCTCACCAAAAAAAAAAAAAGAAGAAGAAAAGAATAATAAGATTAAAATATATAATTTTCGATGAATAATTCTTACGTAAAAGGCTATATTTTATATCTGAAGCCCAGCCTGATTGAGTCCATCATAGATTAACCAATTGGAGGATATATACTATGCAGGCTTCTATTCTCCTTTTATTAGGGACCGCAGACCCAAGCCCATTTATTATAAACCACAACTTTGTTAAGTTATATAAAGCGAGTACAGATAAGCTTAAATGTTACAAGTTCGACCTGATCATTATAAAATAGAAAATTTTAGTTTACTACAAACCTCTTGACGTTTGAATTGAGACTGGAATGGTAGGAAATTGGAAAACCTCAATCAGTCGAACAAACTGAGGTTTGGTTGTTTTGTTTTCTTATTCCTCTATTTCAAAGTATCATATAAGCCAAAATGAAAACGGCTCCTCCCTTTCTTTTATTCAACAAATCTGAAGCTATTCTATAGACCCGAATCCATGCTAGCTCGAAACTACAATCATATCCATAAGATAAGAGTAATGACACACACGTGAAGAGGACATAATAAACTAATTGATTCGGTAGATCTCTACATGCCTAACTTTACTTTCAGCCCATATCTGTTATGTTACTTTAAGGCCACCGTAGCTTGTTTGCCCTTTAACATCTACGGTATCACTACAAAATAGGCCACCAAAATCGTTAGGAGTAACCGAGTAAGGATTCAAACTTTTTCCAAGTAGTTTGGAAGATCTGATCCTCAATCCTCGCTAAGTGCTATTATCGTTGCTTGCTCATCAACATCTACAACCAGTCCTCGTAATCGTCTTCCAACAATAAGCTCACTGTCTTAGTTCATCTTATGCGTGAATTTGGCGTTATATCACAGGTATTTCATTGCTCTTTCTTCTCCTTTTACTTGGTTTTGTAAATAAACTGCTTTTTATAAATCTACATCTATTATCCATATGATATATATGACGTTGTTTGCACTTCTTTTGTTGATACGGCTTACAGTGTTTCAGTTGCATGAGAAAAAGCAAATGGAAATTAAGAAATACAAATATGGAACTTGGAAGTTAATACAAACAAAATCGAGAAAGAACTTGGAAGTTAATATAGTTTACTTATTGCGTTGTTTATGTATGTTAACGTTAATATTTTTAACTTTCAAAGGCTAAATTAGAATTTAGCCTTACCGACCCTAGACATTATTCCAAGAACTACAAACTAGGGAGTTTTGTAGAAATTAATCAGATTTAAAATATAATCTTGGTGAAATATCTTACTGTTACCTTGATGAGTTGGGTTTTAATTATCCTTTATTTGAAATGAGTGATGTCCAAATTGATAAATTAATCCTTTATGACTAGAAATTCACATGTTCAAATAACAGAAATATCTCTTTGTAATAAATATAAAAAGAAGACCATGTACAGATTGATATCCGCATCAATTTCACGTCCTTTTTCTTACTTGTTGGCGTTTAGATTGTGTTTTGTCCTTTTGGAAGTGGTCCAACCAATTCTAGGAGTCTCCGGTACCTCTAAATGTTGGGATATGTAAGTGCATTGCGATAATAGAACCTAATTATTGTTTTAGGTTAAGTCAAATCATTTAATTTGTTAAAAAATTATCTAGAATACTTGATTTATGAATTATTATAACATTTAAAATTTTCATTGTCCTGTAGTTAGAAAGATAAGTTTTGAATTTGTTATTTAATTTCATAATATTTTTGAATTCGTGTTTCCAATATTTATATATAGTGTTGAGTTGGATACAAATTTGTAGAAATTGGATCAAGAAATCTGAACAGAAAATTAATTTCAGCAAATGTTGTTTAGCTAATTGCATGATTTGTCTGTTAGGATTGGGCCCATCGGCTTTTGGCGGTGAGGACGAGTCAGAGTGGGAAAGCCGTGCAAAACTTGATCTCCACTAGTTGAAGTTAGAACAGATGTAGGTACTCTGTGACTGACTCATCAATTCTTATCAGCAATTATGTGGTACATCATGTTTTCTCTTATCTCACACATGTTTCACGTGTCTCAATCAACCGTCCACATACATATAATTCGATACTACTTTGGCAGAGGCCAATCATACCGGAGGAGAAGCAGAGACTTTCACCCCCCCACGAATTTGGGAAGAGCTTTTGGCGACACAAGTTGAATCTTCGTTTGCTGGTATGTTCCTCTCCTTTTAGTTTCTTTTAGAGTCCGCCGTTAAAATTGTGCATGCACTTTCCAATATTATGATGAGGAAACGGTCTAGTATGTCCTTCATACTCATTCACTGTCTCCTTTTTTTATTTTGCATTATGTTTTTATCGTATTCTTCTACCCTTTACTTTATAATCTTACATACATCCCCGACTCAAACATGAAGATATTAGGAAGGAAAATATAAAGGGACTAGTCTAGTTGATAAGGAGAAAAGTTGATCTTTCTATGTCACCGAGGAATGAATTCGTATGGAGAACGTCTTTAAGATTAAGCTGTAAATGAAACTAATAGAAGTTTAGAACCCTACAGTCGTTGGTTATTCTAAAATCGTTGTTAGTAATCTCGTAATAATATGATAATAGTTGTCTTAATTTAACGTTGAACAAATTTCAATGCAATTGAAACAGCCAATTTTAAGCAGAAAGATATTTTCTAATTTAATAAAAAAATAATTATCTTGATTTTAGAAGTGGAATGATGATGACCATAAAAAATAATTATTAAATTTAGAGGTACTGAAGTGGAGCCTTTTCTATGCTTTTGATTATAAGGTGTATGAGAAGAAATGGTCAAATTATTTTATTTTTATAAAAGAAGGCTCTTATGTTTTAAAATAGTATTATCATTAGACATAAAAAAAACTATTAAGTCAAGATCATATCCACATTGAGATAAATTAAAGATAACATTTACACCGATACCTAGTTTATAGTATAAAAACCCTTTAGCACAATAAGTAAAAATCATCTAATAGTTTGAAAAATAATTTTCATACAAAAGGAAGGGAGATACATTTTAATAAATTGTATTAAAAAGAGCACGTCATTGAAATAACAATAATTACCAAAATACTTATGAACAAAAAGATTATTAGACAAAACTAAGTCTAATCATCATCTTGCACAAGTAAAACTCATCAAAATTTATGGTTATTAATATTGATAACATTACATATAAAAAACACTTAAAGAAATCATGTCAAAGGAAAATGATTCAAAATTTTAAGGTGAACATGAAATGTAACATTAAATTTCATATCTAGACAAAGAAAGACTAGATTTGACACCATGAGCACAAATGGTAGAAGTGCAAGTCTAAACAAATAAGGGAAGAAAGATAAACAAAAGTAAAAGCTTATAAGTAAAGGAGAATGAAAGTGAAAGATGTTACAAGTATATCTCGATGAGTTTTAGAGAAAAGATTCCAGGTCGTGCTATTTTTTAAATAAAGGAAGAATGATAAATAAAAGAAAAAGCTTATAAGTAAAGGATAATGGAAGTGAAAGATGTTAAAGTATCTCTTGATGAGTTTTAGAGAAAAGATTTGAGGTCGTGTTTAAATAAAAGAAGAATGATAAACAAAAGAAAAAGCTTATAAGTAAAGGAGAATGAAAGTGAAAGATGTTCAAGTATCTCTCGATGAGTTTTAGAGATATGATTCGAGGTTGTGCTATTTTTTAAATAAAAGAAGAATGATAAATAAAAGACAAAGCTTATAAGTAAAGGAGAATGAAAGTGAAAGATGTTTTAAGTATATCTTGACGAGTTTTAGAGATCAGATTCCAGATCGTGCTATTTTTTCATAAGTCTTTTTAAAGAAAAATATTAACTTTGATATGGCTAAGTTCTAGGTTATGTGTCATTTTGATAGAGAGGTTGATATAGATTAAAGTATATTTAATAAGAGAAAGTTATACAAAAAGGAAAAAGAAAAAAATTAAAAAAGTTTGTTGATTTTGTTTAATTTTGTAACGTTTCAAAAGTTCAATTAAATTATCAAACTTTTAAAAATCAAACAATTCAGTTCAAAAGATTGTCTTAATTTTTTCCTTATGAGATTGACTAAATAATATCAATTGATTCGAATGTAAAAAAAATATTACAACAATGTATCTAGGAAATAGTCACTTCAAAGTGAATTATTCCTAGATAACATATATTAATTAAATTATTGATTTACTTTGTGAAAAAATATTATCGTAAAGAAGAAAATTTGGTTGTGGCAAACACATTAGTGATTATATATTTGAAATGTGTCACTTGTTTGATAGTCAGAAATTATATGAGGAAGAAAATGTCACGTACCACTTTTAAATATCAGCTTTTACATTACTCCATTAGTCATATAAGTAAAATATTAAAAGAGACAACCTTTTAAAAAAATTAGTAGAGACAACCTTTTAAACTAAGTTATCCAATTTTTAAAAGTGTGGACATTTAATTGAAAATTTTAAAAGATTAGATATTAAAATTAAAAAATTAAAAAAGAATAAGGAGAGCATTAGACAAAACTTAGTCCAATCTATCATCCTTGATTCATTGAAACCTACCAAAAGTTGCTACCATTGACACAATTGAACGGAGAAGGTTGATAACTTAACACTTTAAGAAATATATAGGTAACCAAAAGAATTTAGATATAAGAAAAATAACCTAAAATTTTCAGAAGAACGATGAAATGGAGCATAAGATTTATCATATTTGGATAAAAAAGACCAAATATAACATCAAAAGCATAAATAGTAAAGACATAAATTTAAAAAAGTAAAGAAAGAGAGATATATAAGAGAAAAAACTTAAAAGAAAAGGAGTTTGAAAAGCTCAAGCGTCCAAAGAAAATCAGAAGAAAAGAGATTTCCTAAAAAGTTTTAAAGAGAGCTTGATATATAATAAACTTCGTTAAAGGAGAGAAAGCACTTTAAATGACATGTAATAGCTACCAAAATAACCATAAATAGGGGAGTACTATATAAAATTGAGTTCAAACCATTAGATCTACTGTAAACCACCAATAGTTATTGTTGCAAACCCAATTGAGAAGCTAAAGTTGATAACATAACACCCATAAAAACATAAGGTAACAAACAAATATATATAAAAAAATGTACCCAAGATATTAAGATGAACTATGAAATATAAAATATCACTTATGATATATGAGCAAAGCAAGAGTAGATCTAATAACTATAAGCATTAATTGTAGAGACATAAGTCCATAAAAGCAAAGGAAGAGAGCTATATAAGAAAAAATAAACTTGAAATAAAAGGAGGATGAAAGTTAAGGACACTAAAGTGTTTAAAGAAAATCAAAAGTAAGGAATTTTCTTGAGAGATTTTGAATAGAGGTTGATGTAGAACAAACACAGGTAAAAGAGAAAAAAATATTAAAATAAAAACTAATGACTACCAAAATATTGATCAATAGGGAGAGCAGTAGGTAAAACTAAGTCTAAAGCATCATTTTTTATCCAATTAAATCCATACAAAATCATAATTGTGTGACGCAATAAAGTTGGGAAGGGTCATATTATAACAATCACAAAAAACATATGGGTAACTAAAATAACTCAAATCTAGGAAAAAAAGGACTCAAGATATCAAGATGAACTGTAAAATGGAGCATAAGATTTATCATACTTGAGCAAAGTAAGACGATATATAACATTAAAAGTATAGATTCTAGAGACACGTTTCAAAATAATAAAGAAAGAGACTTATACAAGATAAAAAGCTTAAAAGTAAAGAAGCATTGAGGTAAAAGATACTCGAGCGTTTGGGTAGGCTTAAACGTCCAAAAAAATCATAAGCAAAGGGTTTAAGAGAATTTAAAGAGAACTTAATGTAAAACGAACTCTATTAAAGGAGAGAAAGCCTTAAAAATAAGAATGATAACTACCAAAATACCAATGAACAATATGTCTAGAGTGAGAAGCTCTATCCTCTCTCAACCTTGGCTGCACCGATGACAATCCCAACACCTAACTTGTCTATTTTTGGCCTTTAATCTTCTTATGCATATCCCCATCTTGGTCTCCCTTTCTCATCTCTTCCTTCGCTAGCGAGCCTCTCCGCTGGTGCTCGTTTTTTCCCCTCCCAACTCACTGCATAAAGGTACCCTTGACATTTCCTCCATCCATCGTATCTTCCGCTCTTTCTTCAACTATGTCTTGCACTCAAACAAACACTTTGCAGGAAGATGTTAGAGAACACTTCTCACCTCTGCCGTCCCCTAACCCTGCTAACCCTGCCATCCCTTCCTATACCCAACTGACCTCTATCCCTACAACTCACCATACTACAACGTAAAGGAGTTGGAAGCAGGTGGTCGACGATGTGCATGACATCAGGCTCAACTACATTCCTCCCATGAAGATGGACGGAAAATTGATTGTTTTCCCAGACATAGCCACATTGGAATAAGGGCTCGGTCATGGGAGGCTACGCTGGTGAGACTTTTTTATTATAAGCGGCCTCCTTTCCCAACGATCTTGAACTAGGCGCAAAGAGTATGGAAAACTGGAAGCTTAGTGGATGTTCTTCTCACGGAAGCTAAACTATTGTTGTTTACGTTTTCATCTAAGGCAAAAACACGCAAAATACTAGAAGAAGGACCTTGGTATATGGGGAGCCAACCCTTAATTTTACAAGTCTGGAAACCTAGGTTAAATCTGGAGATGATTAAAATGCAGAATGTTCTAATGTGGATAAATTTTCACAGTATTCCATTGGAATATTGGACCATGCAAAGATTAAGCTCCTTGGTTAGCTTCGTTGAAAAATCGCTTTGCATGGATGAGAATACGACAAAGAAGTGTAGGGTGGGTTATGTTAGAATATGCGCTAGTGTAGACATGTCGCGGGAAATGCTAGACTCCATCTTGATCATGAGGTTAGGAGAGGATAAAAAATTATGGGAG
>JANIMX020000568.1:1097137-1107725 GCA_024582655.2 Erythroxylum kunthianum
AAGTAGGAAAACCATAAAAATTGGTACGAGGATCTAAACATGTTACTTACCCAAATGACTTCGTCGACGGTAAGCGTGGGCGAGAATAGAAGAGTAGAAGCAGCAACCAAATCCAGATAAGATAAAAGATGAGAAACGCGTACAACCAATTCCAGAGCAGAGGGAGATCTGGGACGAGTCGAGGAGGATCTCGGTTGAGGATGACGAAACAGAACAGAGGGAGATCTGGGACGAGGATGACGTTTGGTACAGAGCGAGATCTGAGATGCCGTCGAGGAGGATTTGGGACGACGACCAAACAGAACAAACACAGAGAGATGGACCAGTCGAGAGGAACGACGAGCCGACGAGTATCTGGGACGACGAGGAAGCGTGAGAAACACAGATCTGGGACGACGATTTAGCATTTTAAAATAGATCAACTTATCTTATATTTGATATTAGAAAAACTAATTTGATATGATCAGAACAGGAGATAAACCTTACTATGTACTTAATTTTACTAGCCACCTTATTTTGAATAGGCCGAAGTCATGGATAAGAATATGATAATTTTAAATGTTATAACTCTGTTGTTAGATTTAGGAATGAGTTAGGTCAATCGAACCATGGTTATAGGTCATTTAAACCCTTTTTAAAATAAGTTTTAGAATGTGTATAGTAAGTTTAAACACCTCTTTGATAAGTTATTGATTAACTTTTAGATTGACTTATACTTAAAGATTAGATTATAACTTTTAGATAATCAGTAAAGATAGATTGATCAAAATTCTTATTAAGTTGATTGATAGGATAAAAAGTAAATTTCACAAGGACTAGTTTATTCTGATTAAAATAAAGGTCGTGGGTGGAGAAAGCAATGAATTATTTATGGAATGCAAATCCAATATCCAGCCTAACAATGATTTCACGTTCCCAACCCTGAATACGCCTCTATCAAAACCTCATCAAAACACACACGTTTCTTCAAACTTATATCTACGCCACGTCATCACCTCTGCCATAAGAATAATAACGCCATCACCATCTTAGTTGTTCATTGAATTATGGAGAGCAAAGTCGTTCTGACGGACAGGAGCTACCACCGCCACCAAGAGGCCGAGAAGAAGACCGACGGCTGTGATTTGGATGATGGCCTGGAGTACATATCGGGATTTGGAAACAGCTTGGATTCGGAGGCATTAGCTGGAGCCTTGCCACGTGGACAAAACAGTCCTCTCGTGTGTCCCTACGGCCTCTACGCGGAGCAGCTTTCAGGCACTTCCTTCACTTCTCCTCGCAAGCTCAATCAACGCAGGTGGATCATTTCCCATCAGTTTTGCTTTTCTTTTGTTTCTAAATAAGAACTCATCTCATCCGCAATAATTGCATCCAGCGCATTGTCCAATGTTATTGCTATCTTCTTTGTTCCTAATTCCTATCTTATGGAAATAGGGCCCACATCGGTTGAATTGTTTGTTGGAACTTGAATGGATGTCCCTTTACGAAATTATTAAATGTGCTGAATTTATTAAAAAGAAAAATTACATAGTTGAAGTTTTACTTCGAATCTTCATCTGTTTCATGTTTAATCGTTACATGGAAACCTAGTACTTATGCTATAGTATTGTTTCACGATTTGGTAAATATTCAGTTGGCTATATCGGATAAAACCATCGGTGACCCATGAACCATTTAAGGCAAGAACACCGACACATGAGAGACTAGTGAGTGAGTTCGACAAGTCCAACAGTGGTAAGACACCGACTCAACTACGTTGGAGGCCAGTGGATGTTCCAAATTCACCAACTGACTTCGTTGATGGCTTATATACTGTATGTGGCGCTGGAAGCTCCTTCCTTCGACATGGTTTTGCCATTCACATGTAAGTAACTTTCCACTTTTCTTACTTGTCCATTTTATTCCTCGCTGTTCCTTACAATTTTGTCTTGAGAAACCTTAGGAGATGGACCCATTGTTTTGTCATGTTCCTGTACTGCTACCCATTTGTTTGTTTACAAGTTGATTGCTGAAATATTGTATAGTTTGGGCGTCATCTATTTTTGATAAATAAGAAAGTAAAGTTCTCTTCTTGCTTTCTTTTAGGTACGCAGCTAATACATCAATGGATAACTGTGCGTTCTGCAACGCAGACGGTGACTTCTTGATAATTCCGCAACAAGGAAGTGAGATTCTCTTCGTGATCTTAATCAAGCATCATTATTAAATACTGCATATGTATCGCAACATATGGAGCTCTTGCCTGAAAATTTCAGCACAAATTGGTTTCAACTGTTTCACATAAAATTTTGATTAACAAAATTTTGCAACATGTGACGTAGATTGACAACAATCCATGTTTTTTTGCAAGGATTTGAATGTAGCTCCTTTTGCGTGGCAGAAGCAGCATTGGTTTAATTTCCTTTTTAGTTTTTACTGAATATGTCTTCTTTTTTTCAAACAAAGAAGAAAAAATTTGGATCAACTGAGACTCTGTTTTTGGTTTAAGGGCTATGGATTACTACTGAATGTGGAAAGTTGCAAGTCTCTCCTGGTGAAATCGCTGTTATACCACAGGGATTTCGTTTTGCTGTTGAGTTGCCGGATGGCCCATCTCGTGGTTATGTTGCTGAGATTTTTGGTACCCATTTTCAGCTGCCTGATCTCGGTCCAATTGGTAACTAATCTTTTGGCAAAACATAGTTTCAAGCAAACATAGTTTCAAGCACTGCAAGGATATCATTTTTATTGTATACAGGGGCCAATGGCCTTGCTGCTCCAAGGGACTTCCTCGTACCCAAGGCCTGGTTTGTAGAGGGTTGTCACCCAGGATACACTATCATACAAAAGTTCGGTGGAGAACTTTTTACTGCGATTCAAGATTTTTCTCCTTTCAATGTAGTTGCTTGGCATGGTAACTATGTTCCATATAAGGTTAGACACACCAACTTGTGTAGACAATAGGTTTCTAGTCCTCGACATTTTACTTTCTTCTCATTGGGTCTTGATGTGTTCCTTCTGCAGTATGATCTCAGTAAGTTTTGTCCTTACAACACAGTTTTAATTGATCACAGTGATCCCTCAATAAACACAGGTAGGTGATCTATTCTTTAGAGAATGATCTTCTCTTTGAAACTTCTTTTTCTTTTGGCTCGCAATAAGCTTGCAATCTTGTTGCAGTCCTTACTGCACCAACTGATAAACCTGGAGTAGCATTGCTTGATTTTGTCATATTCCCCCCTCGATGGTTGGTTGCCGAGCACACATTTCGTCCGCCATATTACCACCGGAACTGTATGAGTGAATTTATGGGCCTAATTTATGGTGGATATGAGGTAAATTGAAAGAACTCTTTTTTTCCTTTTTCTTCTCAAATATGTAGCTTGATATAAGTTTCCCATGTTCATGTAATAAAACATGATTAATTTGAACGGAGAAATGCCTCTCAACTGCTATTTTCCTTCCATTGTTTAATATGAATTCTAATTTTTTTAAAAAAAATCAGGCAAAGGCTGATGGATTTCTCCCTGGTGGTGCAAGTCTTCACAGTTGCATGACTCCTCATGGTCCTGACACCAAGACATTTGAGGTATGCCTCTTCTAATTTACAAGTTGTTGACCATGTTCAGAATCCTATAGTCATAATGTTCTTTCTAGTTGAGTTGCATTGCACGTTTGCTAAATGGGATTCCTGGCCACTGAAGGATCTAAAAACTCCATCTTAATTTAACAGGCTACCGTTGAACGTGGGAATGAAGTGGGGCCGTTGAAAATCTGCAATACAATGGCATTCATGTTTGAATCATGTTTAATACCAAGAATTTGCACTTGGGCTCTGGAGTCCCCTTATATGGATCACGACTACTATCAATGCTGGACTGGGCTCAGGTCTCATTTCTCTCACGAGAGAACAAATAGAGATGGTGTTGAAAATGGAATCCAGAGGGGAACATGAAACGAAGGTCGGCTTGCTAGTAGTCCAGTGCTATGGAGTATTGAGGTTGAGGTGAGGATCAAGCTGTAAGGCAAGAGTATCTCCCATCCCACCCTCCTTTTGTTTCATGTTCCGTAGTATAAAATGATCAAATAAAATAAAGAGCAAGATATTGCTGGGAATACTTGCAGCATGCACATACAACAACAAGATGACGACTAATACAATCGTAAATATGTGATGCGATGCGATGCTTTGCTTGTGGGTTGTATAAGTAGTGACTGATTTTCTAAGGTATCCATCCAGTGTTGTTACTTCTGATCACACCTGGTTTGCCTTGATGGTATTTTTCTTTCCTTTTTAGTAAGGCTTAGATATGATTATATTTAGCACTTGCTGTAAAAGCCGGAGTGGCTTACAATTAATATAGAGAATATTATGACTTTAACCTTCTAAAATACTACACTAATGTGTAGTATAACGTGGGGTTAGGAAGTGTAGATTTTTGGGGGACAAAGCAAAGCAACGTGGGCACTTACAAGTTGTTCACATCACATGATTCTTGCAAGTTGCAATGCTCCTTTTATTTAACAGCTCATCTTCCTCTCTACGTATAGACATTATATTATACATAAACGTTACAAAAACATAAGCAGAAAGACAAAACAATGATCTTGGCATGTGAGCAGTATACAACATTGGGTCCATTAGTGTCTAGGAGACTTTGCTCTTTTTCATATCTTCAATTTGAATCAATGCCTTTCAAAGGAAAACACAGAAGGTAATGACCACTATCGCCTATCGCACTCATTATCGCACTTAATGGAGAAAAAGCTCTTCGACGGTGAAGTTTACTGAATCTAAGAATAAATAATTAAAGTTGTAAAAAAACTTCGAACTATAAAGTGTTAAAATTGAGACTCTGAATACATCTTCAACTTGGGAACAAGGACTGGGACCAAGAAAACATATATATATATATATATATATAAATAATATTTTCTCCAATGGCCTTGAGACGAAAGTAAATGGTGAGGACTGAGGGTGATATGGCAAGAGGAGGACTGAAGGAGTCGGGCACGTGGTGGATGATTGCTCCAGTTAATACAGGCTCACTCACACTGCAACTTTCTTCTGAAACCCTCGAGCCCCAGCTCCCAGCTGTTGCTAGCTGTCCCCAGCCACACCATGTGCTCCACCATCAACTCCAACTCCTTTGGACCTTAATTAACATCAAAAAAAAAAAAAAAAAGGATGAGCTACTCATAGTACATATATACCTAGGCATATTCACATCTCAAACTTTACTTCTTCCCTCTCTTCTTAGATCGCAGTAACATAATATATCCATTTTCTTATGCAATTGGCATCGTTAGAAGTATTGAATGGCACAACTGCCACCACAAGTACCTACAATCAACCATAATTGGCCTTCATTTCTTCACCAAACGTTGCCATATTATCATCCCTCCTCTTCCTCTACTACTCCCACCACTACTATGGAAAATTGCCAACCTTCATGGATTGATGAATTTCTAGACTTCACGTCCACCAAACGTACGGCTCACCGGCGTTCCATAAGCGACTCCGTTGCATTCCTCGAGGTGACACCACCGCCGCCACTGGTAGATGAATGTCACCCCAACAACATCGATAATTGTACCTATGTATCAAACGACTATTCATTAATCTCAGGAGGGCTTGGATTTGACAAATTGGACGATGAACAACTTATGTTTGTCTTCTCCGATGATATGTCCTCGTCATTGCCACCCTCATCATCCAATTCCTCCACGCCCTCCTACCAAAACATCATCGATGAGGAGAAGCCAATAAGGCCAATGGAGAAACAACCACTACCACAGCCGCCGCCGCCGCCGCCGCCGCCAAAAGATCAGCAACAAGCAGAGCATAAGATAGCCAAGACCGAACTAGAAGAGGTGGAGAGCTCATGCAAACAAGAACCACAGCAACCACCTCAACCTTCTTCAAAAGCAGCTAACGGTGATCCTATAACTGATCCCAAAAGGGTTAAAAGGTGAGACGTTATGAGTATTGATTTTCAATTACACCGAATTTCATAAAACGAAACGAGTATTAAGTCAGACATGCATACTAACACAAGGTTCAGAATTTACCTGGATTATATGCAGAAAAATGATTAAGAGCGATTGTACGTAAATGGGTATTAATTGTTTTTACTAAAATATTAGAAGCTTTAACTTGCTGTAATAACCTATATGTGAATCAGAATTTTGGCAAATCGTCAATCTGCACAGAGGTCAAGAGTTAGGAAGTTGCAATACATTTCAGAGCTTGAACGAACCGTGACAACATTACAGGTACACATGAATCCTTCTGTACATTACAATCACACCGGCAAGTGGTTGTATAAGTTTTGGACGATCAGATTTCAAGTCACGTTAAGAATTCAGATTGAAATGGCAAACCTTAATTTATTGATTGCTGCAGTCGAAGGTATCAGCATTGTCACCAAGGGTTGCTTTCTTGGATCATCAGAGGTTGATTCTCAATGTCGACAATAGTGCTTTAAAGCAAAGAATTGCTGCTTTAGCTCAAGACAAGATCTTCAAAGATGGTAAGTTAATGACGTCATCGCCATTTTTATTTCTTTTTTGTTGTCACTCGCATTATTTTGTAGGAATGTATGCCTTTCAACTGCAAAATATGCCTAATATTTCCTTGGGCAAGATTAGTTAATCATGCAAATTCCATGAAATTTTCTCTATCTCCCTATTATTTTGATGCGTCAGCATCTGCATCATCACCCTTAATAAATTGCACAATTGTTATGAATCTTCCAACCTTGTTTGTGTTCAACTGTAATTGCATCCTTAAAACAAGATGCTCAGTGGTGGTTGAAATTTATGTGCGTTTCTGGTGTTAATGTTCTGTAAAACGGCAGCGCATCAGAAATCATTGACGAAGGAAATAGAGAGACTACGGCAAGTATACAACCAACAAAACCTTAAGAAGATGGGCATTAACAGCAACAATTTGACGCCACCAGAGGACGAGAGGGTGCAGTGTACGGACAAGAAATGACTTATAATTAGACGAACAAAAAGGAAGAAGGAGCAGTGATGAGAGGGTGTGGTGGAGGTTCAGTTCAGACCCTTCAGATACTAACATGGAACTTTCACGTGGTGTGTCTCTATCTGGTGGGACCCATGACAACCTTTGGGAGAGACACGTGGACGGATAAGATAGGGTGGTATTAACTGGTACTTTATTTCATAATGCGTTTTACTTTGTTCTTGGTTGGGGTTGGGAATTGGGAATTGGTTTTTTATTTTTCAATTTACATTATTGTCGTAATAAGAATGACTCAGTCTCAGCTTATATTTCTTCTTTTAGTTTTGTGTGGAGCAATCTGATGATGGCTGGCTGTTTTAGGATTGGTTGGCATTGCATGAGGATGTATCGAAAAGAAAATTTGGAGAGAGGCCATGCTTTTTGTTCGTTTCATTTTCATTTTCTATTCTTTTAATTTGTTATTAGTGTACTTCTTTAAATTTTTTGTTCATGTATTCATTTGGAAATTTAAAAGATTATGGGAAAATTGAGTGTTCTAAACGGATAAATATATTTGTATTCTTTTAATATAATATTAATTTTTATCAAAATTAAGCATTTTATATCGACACTTCTATTAATATTTTTTAAAAAATTGACATAACAATATATAAACATTAACAAATAGTTAAATATAAATTGATTAGTATATTTCAACTTATTCCTAGGATTGAATATGTAGTTTTTTACTACGATAGACAAAGTTTTGTTCCTCCTTATAAGTTCTAATATTTATATTTTAATTTATAATTTTTTAGTATTCAAGTTATAAATTTTAAAATGATAACCTATTATTTAGAGATTTTTAAAAAGGAATTTATTAGTCATGTGGTAATCAACATGCTATTATTAAATGTGGGTCATTTACTGTTGTATATGGCTTCTAAATATGGTTATGCAATTTTAGAATGTTCTTAAAAAAAACAGTAATTTTTAAAAGTCTTTAATTAATCAAGGCTTGATACGCATTAATGTGTTAAGGCATATTAACCTGGAACATATGAGTATATGAATTAGAACACAAATGTGTCAGAACCTATGTTCATGTGCAAACATAATAAGTTGCATAGTATGAGACATGACTAATTGTCTTATTTAAAAACACATTTTTGGTGAGTTTCAAACTTTAAAAGAATTTTAGGTCTTATTATGATTGTGCTTAAATTATGTTAGGTTTAGAAAGGGTAAGTTGTATATGATTGTACCAGATAAAGTTTATATATCAATATACTCTTGTTATAAACCTAGTTACATTGAGGAAATATGTAATTTTTATGAAATGATTCAAATGAATAGCAAATTAGTCACTATCAACTCTTGAGGATGTAGGCTTACCAAATTGACTAACCTTGTTAAAAATATCATTATGTTCTTGTTTGTTTTCTTTTTTTTTCTTCTTCTTTATTCTTGTTACATATACTCTCTCAACAAATGGTATCATAATAGTGTTGAGGTGATAATAACTTTTGTTGCAATCTTTGAAATATTTGTCATGTAGGAGTAAGGCTGCGTACTATTGAACTTTCTCAAACCCCGTATTCTAGCGAGACTCTCACTGAGTATTGTTGATGTTGTTGCAATGTTTGAAATGAGAAACTTAAATATAATTGATAGTTTTAGACTGTAGCAATAAAAATTGAACAATTTATTTGTGTATAAAGAAATACTGAAAGTGTTGTAAGAGAATAAGATGAAAGATATAGATGCACTCAACTATGAGGAGTTACATGTACGAGTAACTAGAACAATACAGATATGCTTGATAAACGATGTCATGTACCACGTCATGAATATTGTATCCCTTATAGAGATTTGGAAGAAGTTGGATAGGCAATACATATTGAGATATCTCTTGAACAAATTGTATTTGAATTAGAGACTATGTAGGCTCAAGATGCGAGAGAAAATATATTTGAAACAATATATCAATGCATTCAACCAAACAGTTAGTAACCTATTAAGACTTGAGGTGATTATTGAGAATAAGGATAAAGATATATATTTGCTTTCTCAAGGTGAAGAGCTACATGTAGGGGTAAACGATCATCATGAGTAGAAGTAGAGTAAGGATGACTCCTTTAAGAAGAGTTCTAAGTCAAAATCTAAAGGTAAAAAGATAGTCTAGTACAACAAGTGTGAGTAAATTACATATATAAGTAGAGATTGTCCAAACAAGAAATAACATAGTGATAAAAGGAAATATGATGATTCATTAAATTCTTCTAATTTAATATAGAGTGAGGACTTGGATTATAATAATAGAAATATGCTCTCCATTTCAACCAATCAATTACAAGACTCTTGGATTTTGAATATGTGAGACTTACATCATATAATACCAAACTAAAATTGGTTTGCATCAAACATATGAAACAACTTTAGCATTATCCGGTTAGGGGATGACAAAGCTTATAAAATTATTAAAATAGGACAGGTTAGGATCAAAATATTTGATGGTGTTATTGAGATGTTGCGTAGAGTTCGATATTATCAAATTTGAGAAAGAACTTGATCTCTTTAGACATCTTATATTCGAATTGTTTTGACTATAAAATTAACAGAGACAATATTAAAATGATGAAGGGTGCGATAACGGTGATAAAAGGGTTAAGACAAATAAGGAACATCATAGGTTGATATTAAGCATAATTATAGGTAGAAGTTACTGGTTCAAAGGTAGTATACATGGAATTAGAACAAATTAGAGTAGATTTTAAAGATGTTGAAAATTATGGCTAAGAGAAGAGCATCAATATAGTGTACTTGTGGATAAAGCGAGATGTACTATTAGGCTGCCAATTATATATGGTTGGGAGGACTTGACCATGTATGCTCTTACCATTATTAATAGGGATCGAACTTAGGAGGCCACAAATAATTAGGAGAAAATAGGTAGTTGAGTTTTATGGTGAAGGATGTGATATTTCACAAGATCATAGAGTGATTGCATCTGGATAAATTTCACACTTTAGAAAACATAATTGACGTCTTGACAAAATCATCTATCATAAAAGAAGTTTAAGCATTATTAGAATTGAATGAAGATCTTGAAGTTGTAGACGGGGATACAACTTAAGTTATATAGAGTAAATTCGTTAAGGTGAAGATTGTTATATATGGCTCATATATAAACACGTGCATTTATTAGAGTATGTTAGCTGAACACAATATATTTATAAAAAAACAAATTGTTATATATGACTTATATACACAATTGTGCAATCATAAGGTGGTTTAGGAAGAATATGGATGTTTCTTGAAAATCTTTAGGTGAACAAGACTTGCATATGATTATATGCTAAGACATTTTGTTGAAATCTCACATCGATTGGGTATTTAAACATTGTGCTCCTTATAAGTCTAGGCAATCCTCCCTCTCATAACTTGAGTTTTGGGAGAGGAGTTAGGCCCATTCTAATATGGTATTAGAGCCTGTTCCAATTTTGATGTGGGCCTACCTGCAGATATTCATTCCTGCAAATTTCACGCTCCAGATGTTCATTCCTGGGTGTGAGGGGGGTGTGTTGAAATCCCATATCTATTGAGTATCAAAGCCCTTCTCCAACAAATCCTGTAGCT
>JANIMX020000568.1:1580933-1591563 GCA_024582655.2 Erythroxylum kunthianum
GTTTGCTAGCACCCTTAATATTCCAAGTCAAAATGATCATGGAACAACTTCTCCCATAGAAAGCTTATTCTTTCTGCTAGATTTCCTCCTACTTTGATAACATTACAGCTTTTGGCCCCAGTTGAGTTAATCACTCATATCCTAACTTTGGGACTCATACGAGGCTCCATCTAAAGAGAGCATGCAAGCAATTGTTGTACGTCGCCGAAATGGTATAAATATATTTGAAGGTTTTGAGGATCCATCAAAGAGCAGCTAGCAAATGACTGTTGTTCATATGTTTCCAGAATGGTAAAAATTTATCACTAAAATTTTCAAATTCAAACTAGTCACTGACACTTTTTTTTAACAATTGAATCAGAGATGGTATTACAATTTTCATTTAGTTACATTTAAATAAACAGTTTATCTAATCAAACTTCTTTTTCCTTTCTAGTGACAGCAAAGTGAATGTTAATCCACTAAATAATGGAGAAATTTTTTAAATGTTTCCTTGGAGGAAAATGACCCCATTAAGCCTCAAAAGAATCCGTACTTGAATTGAGACCCAGAATAAATTAAAAAGGAAGGATACAATGGCTACAGGCCTTTTAGAAGGAACTCATCGAGCCAGGTGGCCTACTTGGTAGTCATGGTATACCATCTAAAACTTTGAAAACAATTTTAGTCTTCATGAAAGTAAATTGAAGTTGGAATATCATTTTCCCCAATCTTTCAGGTAGTCTAACTCGTGAATCCTAATGTACCACTTGTTTGATGAATCCTCTTTCAGTAGGCTTGTTACTGACTTTATTAGAAACACTTGGAATAGTCTGTTCCATTTTAACTAGTTTTTGAACACGATAATTAAAAATAAAAAGAATTAGGACTAGTACATAAAATTTAAAAATTGCAATTAGTTCTAGTAATGAAATTGTTCATGACAAACCAAAAGAAACATTAGGAAATGGGAAACAATTGATTTGAAAATATAGTAATTTGTTTCCCATTTCCTAATGTTTCTTTTGGTTTGTCATAAAACAATTTGGGTCACACAATAGGGTTAACCTTTTCCTTTCCTGAACCCCATCCAACCTAAGTGAGGATCTAAATGCAAAACCTCTTGGTCCTGCGAGGGAATGCCAACCACTAGGCTACTCACTCAATCTCTCCTATTTACCGAAATACTAATCCTGTATCATGATCAAGAATTATATCAGTATAACATTATGTTAGAAGCCAGCAATATGAAAACTCTTAGAATAAGCAGTACTCACAAGACTCAGCAAATGTCATTAGTACAAAAAATTGTTCCTGAAAACCTTTGGTAAAGTTACCAACTTTCACTTTTAGTTAATCAATAGGGGATCCAGCATGATGGACAGCTGTTTTTCTAAATTTCTTTTCCATTCTAATGCTCTCTAAGTATCATGTTATGTCAGTGGATGCAAATAAACTCTTGTTTAAAATATTACTTCAGCAGTACAATAAAGATCTTAAACACACAAAAAAAAGGGTTCACCTGTGAGCCAGGGGATGTTCTGACATCTTCTTTCTGACCTGAAAGTTGTCACAGATAACAAATCAAAAAGCATCTTAAATAGGAAAATGAAGACATGTACCCAGATATGATAATCATTACTTCAACATGTGACATGAAGTACATGAGGAGTTGTTAAAATAAGTCCTAGAAGTTCAAAGGTTTTCACTTTTCAAGTTCTATCAAAAGATCTAACTCATATCAGAAATTCTTGGACGTATAATCAACCTTTTCAGGTAAAATAAAGGATATTGCAATAGTAGGGAAGACAATGATTTAAAATATACTTGACAAGTTGCACGATAAGTAATTGAAATTGAAATTTGTTCTCTGAATTTTTCTGAAAGGTACTTTAAGAATTACAATAGGCATTAAACTTAAATCTAAGGTTAAAAAGAAAGTACTTGGCTGACTTTGATAGGAAAATTTCACTTTGATGTGAAAATATAACAATAAGTTTATTGTCTCCATTAAATTTGGCCTTGATTTTTTTACTTTATCATATTTTATTTTAATTGTTTATACATATTCAAGGAGTTCAAAAATGAAAAGGAGAGAGAATGAACAAATTAAAGTCCCATTAAACTCTATCCTCAAAGCTACAAGAAGCAGTAATGAGAATAGTTGTCTACATCTAGGAAATTTTTTCGTTTTTGGAAAGCAAAACTGGTACATCAGGTAACACAAATGTCCTTTCACAGTAGTGAAGAAAACCAGTACCAATTAATTCTTACACGACTTCACCTGGGGGTCTCTTAAGGCCTCTATTGTTCTCTGCTTAATTAGTACACGAGTCTCTACACCAAGTTGAAAACAATTTCAAATGAAAATCAAGCAGAGAGGTATTTAAAAGGAAAACTGGAAGTGGATAGAGAGCTCAGTGAATTAGTTGTCTGTTTTGATCAGACTTACCTGCAGGATGTTGTTTGCCTTTGTTCCAAGGAATCTTCCCTTTATTACCATGTTTTCTCTTTCTTCTTTTTTTATCATTATCAACACTCAGAATATCAGAACAGTCGTAACCATCCAGCTGAACCTCATCACTGGAATCCTGCTTCTCAATGGAATGTATACCAAGTTTTGACTGGAAATGCTTGCCAGGACCTGACGTTTCTCCTTCATCAACACTAATTAGTGACGCTTTAATGTGTACATTTCTCGGTTTGGAACTAAGAACAGCATATGAGGGGCATTTATTCTCCATTGGTCTATGATAACTCCATAGTACAATGTTTGGTTGAAATTTTGTGTACTTCACCATTTTCTCTAGTGATCCCCAAGAGATACTGTTGTGTATATTGCCGCAAGGAATTTGTAGAGCATGCAATTTCCTTCAGAGGGTGAAAAGATTGCAGATAGTTAGCATATGATGGAACTATGCAGACTGCTCAAGCATGTTCCTATCAGAAACACCAAATATTTCTGTAAAATGCAGAGGTGGAAAAGAAATTCAATGTCTTATGTTAAAGAACTCAACAAATGCAAAAATTATTCAAATGGCATTATAAAAGAGCTGAACTTTGGAAAGGATCAAACAGAAACCCATCCCCTCTATGCAATTGATAATCAACAAATATCGGTCAGCAACAGAATCCGTCTCCCAAAGCATGATGGAGAACTTGATTAGTCATGTGAATCACGAAGTAGAAAGGATAATATGTTTCATGGACAGTGTTAAAATGTACATGTGAACCCATTCCCCAAAACCAACCTCATAATGCAAACAAGTATGGGTCTCTGAAGTCCTGATGATGTTATAAGCAAAGAGTTTCAAGTTCTTCTGAAGCAAATATAACGTTGTTCCAATATGGGCAACCATCAAGACCTCAACATTACACACCGAATTGACAGACCCTTCTCAATCTATCAAGAAAACATAGCGATGATATCATTGAAATAATAAAGCAACGTTCTTTCCTCTCTCGTACAACATTGTGTGGCTTCTAAGAAAGCCATGCAGTTTCATCAGAGCTACAATTCCTAATATAAATAAAAAAAATCCAATTGATGAGAGAAACTCCATAATGAAACTATGCTCATAATACCCACCATTAGTAAGATGGAATCAAACTGTTACTTATAAAAATAGTTTTGGGTCAAGTGTTGTTATATACGAACTTAATACTAGTCGTATTTGAATTCAAACTTGAATATAAAAACTTGAGTAACCATTTCATAAGGGAGGCTAACATGAATTGAACATCTCTCTAGTTTCTATTTTCTCTTCTGTGTGTGTTCTCTCTCTCCTCTCCTTCTTTTGGTTTTTTCCTTTTCTCTGTTCTTCTCTTCTTCTTTAACAAAAATTCACGCCACATAACACATTTGAAGAAAAATGCCATATTTAAACCCATACACATACCCCAAGGTTCATCGGACTAGTAGAGAAATTGAGGTTTTAGTCATTGCTTCTCGGTTGTTTCCTGAGGAGTAAAAGAAAACAAAGAACGACAGAAGAGCAACTACTAGTTTAGGCATTTCAAGTTCACTTTCTTACTTGCTATCCATAACTGAAAATTTTTGAAACCATAATAGAAAAGGTAACCCAAATGCAGAAACAAGCCAAGTATGCAGGACAGGTAGGAAAGTTAGAGACTTGCAAAGGAAAAACCGGCATTTCAGATTGCTGAAGTGTAGGGTACTCTACGCAGAAAGCAGGTGGCACTGAGAATTGTGTCTTGGGTTTTGCTAATTATCTTCTTCTGTTTGGTGTTTGCAGGAAGCAAGATTAGTCCTCTGCCACACTAGCAAAGAAGAGAAGACGAGGGGGTGACGATTTTAAACCTAACATTGAGGATTAGCTTTTCGCAGTGCTTCAGCCTCTCCAATGTTTTACCTGCTTCCGCTTTTGTTTCCCCTCCCTACTTACTGTTCAGCCAGCTTCGCCTATTGGGGTCTCTAATTTTACTGTGTAATTTTGGATCAATTAATAAATCCTCGTTTGGATTTACAGGATTTTAGAAGGAGAACGTAAACAATTTATTAATTTATCTCAAATTTATTATTTATCTATTTAAAATAATCTTAAATTTATTAATTTTTAAAAATTTTCACCCTAATAGTTATTTAATAAATAATTTATTAATTTATCTCAAATTTACTATTTATCTAATCAAAATAATCTTAAATTTATTGCTTTTTAAAAATCTTTCATTATGCACAATCCGTCGGTTTTTAATAATTTACTTTTCTACCTAGAAACTTTCTCACTTAACAGATAGAAAAGTTCAAATTTTTTTTTATATTTTCAACAAATGAATGATTGTAGAAAATATTTTTTATTCCAAAATTATCCCTAATAAATATATTCACAACTTTATTTAAAGTAAGATTATTTTGTTTATAGCTGAATTATTTTTTTTGCCAATTTATTTCTACTTATATTACTATTACACCACACATATACTATTATGTTACTTTGTTTGTTTTTGAATTTTTATTAATAAATAATTTTTAAAATTGTTGCTCTTTTATTTGATTATAGTAGGTGTCATTTTTATTGTATTTAAATGTCATGGTTATTTAACTAAGGAAATTGCAGCATGGTCATACATAGGTCCTCAATTTTAATAAATGAAATGACTAAGGTGCTGCTCATTTATTATTATTTGTTTTAAATAAAATAAGTTATAATATTTATGATATTATATATAGTTTTGGCAATTATATAAAGATATAACTGCATAATAATTACTAACAATATGTCTTTAGTTGTTATTTTAGCAAAATGCTTATTTATAACAACTTTTTATTGATTAATGATAACGGTAAATTTGAAAATTACATGTTAAATCCATAAATTGTAACTAATGAACCAAACATGAGTGCAAATAAAATTAAACCATAAATCCATTGATTTATATTTAAATCTAAAAAATAGAATTAACAAAATCCATAAATTTTACTATCCATAGAGTTAACAAAATTTATAGATTTTAAATTCCGTAAATCTAAACAAAACCTAATAATATTATGTACATAATCAAAACTAGAAAAATTAAGACTTATTTCTTGATCGTGGCTGGCTACTCCTCTGAGTTATTGCAAATATGGTACAGGCTCAAATCCATAGGACTCATTTCAAATATAATTCGCAACGACATAAACTGTTTTAAATTTCAATGTCTGCCATTTTAGATGGTAGATTATCATTTGTCGTAAGGTCTCCACCTTGTCTATGATTCCTTTTATGTTGATGTGAAATATATTAAGTACTCCCTACAAAACAACTTCCAATGCTAAAGGTTAGGAGTTTGAATTGTTAGATTATTATTTTTTTTTTGAGAAAGGAATAACCTTTAAAAACTTACTTATAAATTGAGTTAAAATTTATTATAAACTGTCCAAATCGAATTTAACATTATCCTAATTTCTCACATAACCTACATCCTATACTTACTAGGTGGTTAATTTTAACAATGAAAACTTTTGTGAAAAGGATGAACCTTTAAGAACTTACTTATAAATGGAGTAACTTTATCCCAAGTCTCAGTCAATTCCTAATAGTCAAAGGATATGACCTACATCATATACTTATTAAGCAGTTAAATTTAACAATAAAAACTTTTAGAGAAAGGAAAGACCTTTAAGAACTTATTTACAAATTGAGTTAAAATTTATTATAGACCATCAAAATCGAATTTATCTCTATCTCCAATTTTCAATCACCTCCTAATAATCAAAGGACATTACCTACATAGTAAACTTACTAAGTGGTTAAATTGATTAAACGAAAGGAAGGACCTTTAAGAACTTACTTATAAATTGAGTTAAAATTCCTTATGGACCGTCCAAATTGAGTTTAATTTTATCCCAAATTCTCACTCACCTCTTAATAGCCAAAGGATATGACCTACATCATATCCTTACTAAGTGGTTAAATTTATGAGGGAAACTAACAACCTTAGAGATCTATTTCACTTGTTATCTAGATAACTTCTTAGCTAACTTTCGGAGGATTTCATTAAAAAGTATATATATAGTAAGCCCCTCATAAACCCTTTATTGTATAATATTGTTCATGAAAAATACTCAAAAGGTAAAAACCTTTTCCGCAGTATAAGCAAAGCTATCCCAAACTTACCGGCTAGTATCGACGACGATCAGGCTTTTGGTTTCTGGTCAGCTATCTCTGTCTCTCGTCTTTTTGCTCGTTCATCTCACCTGGGTATTAGTTATTTCTGCAGTTGAGTGGAGTTCACTGAAGCTTTTATGCCTGTTCTCTTGATCATGGGCACCTTATTGATCACGGGAACTTTATAAAAGTTTGTGTCTTTTCATTAGTTGTTGAATTTGCAGTTTGTTATGTGGTTGATTTTATCAGCACTTGTTGGTGTCTGTGCTTGTTTTTGTTGGTCGGGTTGTTTGCAGACGTGCATACGCGCATCTTCGTGAAGAATAGAGGTCCCCATGTGCATGATATTGAAATTTATATATTTGCTTATCACCACATGTTTTCAATTCGATGTAGTGGTTTTCGATATCATCGGGGGAACTTTTGGTGATGAAGATACTGTTCTTTGAAAAAGTAGTATACGTGAACACTTGTGTGAAACTGATATGCATGTATAAATTAATTTTGATACATGTATGAATGTTTGCATTAGCACAAAGGCCACTACGATGAAATTAAGCACAACTTAGCGGTGACCGCCAGTCGCTAGTGCCTTCAATTCGCCATGGTTTAACCGTCTCTTCGTCAATTACTGTTTCCTTTCATATATTGGTTCACATTGCTGAGGAAATAAGTTCAGCGCTTATTGTTTCTTTTGGCTTTTGAAAATGCTTAAAGTGTTGATCCTTTTGAGTTTTCAATGTCTTGTCAGACTATTCTCTGACTTGAGATGCCATTTTCACCTTCCATGGTCTGTTTACCATATCATGCAAGTCTTTAAAACTCGGCTTCATCTTTTGCTGCTTGAAGTTATTTTCTGGAGAAATGATCAGTAAGTTGTTCCGTGAGCAGGTATTTGGAGCATTGATTTAAGGAACAAGTAAAATGGATTTAAAGTCTAAAGGTATAGCCTGGGTTGGGAATATTTGTCAGAAGTTTGAAAATATGTGCAGTGAAGTGGATAACATCATAAACCAGGTATTTTCATTGTTTCTATTCTAGTTTTTCTTCAGTTTGTACCAATATGATGGTGTAAAAATCGTAGACCATCAATTAATAGCTGTACGTCCACATACCTTTTTTATGCATCAGAAATTAACTGTGCCTCCACTTTGATCAAGCTACCTCATCTATGAAATTTTCTTATGCATTTACTGGTTCTTGATTTGCAGGATACAGTGAAATATGTTGAAACCCAAGTAAATACTGTTGGTAAGAACATGAAAAGATTCTATGCTGAAGTAGTTCAAGATATAAATCCTCTTTTACAGAATTCTTTAAAGAATGCAACTCATGTAGATCCTTCTGATACAAATCCCACCACTTGTACTTCTATTCAATCAACAATTAAAATTCGGGGAGATGATGAGCACAGTAATGATCAAGAGAAATTCCCTGATGCTGAAGAGCGACCGCCTATTTTTAAAGATGCTGAAGTTGTTGAAGATATTAATCCTCTCTTACAGAATGCTATAGAAAGCGCAATTCTAGTAGTGCCTTCCAATACAAATCCTGCCCCTCATTCTTCTACTCAATCAATAAGTAGAATTCAGAGAGATGATGAAAATATTATTGTTGAAGAGAAAGCTTCCATTGTTGCAGAGCGATCACCTGTTTTTGAAGATGGTGGAGTTGTTCAAGTTATAATTCCTCTTTTACAGAATGCTTCAAAAATTGCAATTCAAGTAGTGCCTTCCAAGACAGATTCTGCCACTAATACTTCTACGGAGTCAACAATTAGAATTCAGAGAGATGATGAGCATATTATTGATCAAGAGAAATTCCATATTGCTGAAGAGCAATCAACGGTTTTTGAAGAGAGATCATCCATAGAGCTCATGTATTCTGTGCCTCCAAAGGACAGGAAGATTCATGCATCTAGTGAGCTTCACTCTTCAGATCTATTGGGTGCTCAGACTTTTGAGGAAGCGCTTGAAGGGAGAAAGTCTAATGTAGCATTAGGAGACACAAAAGATGTTTTAAAAGATGAGAACTCTGATGTGAACTTTAAAGAAAATGCAGTGGAGGAGACCTCTATAATAGAGAGGCTTGAATTGTTTTCATCTGACATGAAAGAATCTTTAGAAGAGTCATTATTGAATGAACTTATCGATGATGATTGCAATGTTCCACGTGGGCTTCTTGCTCAGGTTTCACATGTGACTTCACTTCATGAAGAGAAATTTCAGTGTCCTCAAAGGGATAAAGTGGCTTGTGGTGGATTTTCAGTTGGTTCTGACTGTCTTTATAAAGTTAGAAGTGCTATTTCTTTGTCAAGTGAGTTCCCATGGCCAACATGTGAGGAGAAAATAGTGCAGGACCTTGCGTGCTCCAACAGTTCCTTAAAAACAGGTCACTGTAGTGAGTTGGAGAATTCATTCTACAATACCCCTACCATCATAAGTTCTTGTAATGATCCTTCTAGCGGGGCCAGCCACGATTCTTGTAGTTCTGGTTCGTATGTATGCTGTAACAATGAGATGGAAGATATGGGAGCTACCTCCTCCAACAGCATTCTTTCCTTGGAATCTATGAGTAAGTATTTCGCTATTTCTTATCTATATGCAATATTTAGTTACTTCTACAACTGCTTTGTCCTTTCAGTTAATTTTTGATAGAGTAAGAATGTCTATGGAACTGTTGGAATATGCCTTTGGGGTGATAATTTGGAGCTATTATTTGATGCTTGGCATTTCTTTTGAAAGAGTTGAGGGGTTACTTGCCTTTGGCTGACAATGTTCTGAATATGGGATTCTATTCTACTGGTTCTTTCTTTCCAGTTATTTTATGTGTATTTGAGAGGATTTCTAGCAGTCTTTATTGTCTGCTTTATCCAGTAATATTTATTTAGAAAGTCGCATGTCATCTTAGGCATATGAAGTGATTTCTAAATATTCTTGGAAAATAGTCATATGGTGTTTAATGTTAAGTTACTGTTCTTTCTATTGATAAAAACTGAGTTTTTCTTGGTGATGTAATTATAAAAAACAAAATTGAATAGCATATATATCTATCTATTTTGTTTGTGCATGTACGTTAGATATTATTGTTAAGCAGTGGAGAAGCTTCAGTTTAGGCAAACTGACATCATGTGAAGAAGTATTTATCAGTTTGTTTGACTTTATCTGGCAAGTATTCATTGTAGGTAGTTGAGTCACTCAAGGCAAGGCCCTTGTGGAACCTATCTTGAACTCTATGTAATTTGATATGTGAAAATGATTATTCACGAATGCACTATTTCCTTTCAATAATGTGGTAGATTGATGTCGGATATCTTTAGCAAAAGACAATGTCATATGAAAGAGAATATCTAAATACTTTTAGGTTTGAAAGGCATGTTGGGTCTGGATATTGTTTCATCAAAAAAAGAGAACAGAAATGGTCAATCTATTGTTACTTCAAGCTAATTGTAAATGTGTCTGACAATATGTTGCAGCCACCCTGTCCAGTACACTCTTCATCCATTTGTTGGACTTTGGTTTCCTGCAAATGATATGTATTCTAGTCACGATAGTTTGTTATTCCTAGATCACACCCAATCTGCTGTTAGGAATGGACATCTTCATCCTGTCAGGTGTCAAGAAGTCTTTAAGTTTTTCTCTTGTGACCTTGATATTTATTTACTTGTTTGTTGCTATGTGCTTTCCTCTTTGTTGGATATTAAATATACTTTTATCTAATAACACCATTATTTGATTGTTTTCTTATTCAACTTTTGCTAGTAATGTTATTTCTACATGTCATAAAATCATGTATAGGAAGTTTCAGTAGCAGTGGTTATATCAGTGATGATATAGAAGAAATGGATACAGTTGATTTGACTGATAAGGTGAAACTTGAGGAGAGCTCTGTCACTGTGGACATTAGAAAACATCACGGAGTCTTTTCTAGACCTCGGACTCTCAGATCATACAAGGTTTGCTCTTGCTCCGCCCTTTTCATGGTTATATATGTGTTTGGCCCCATTGATCGAGCATTTATGGATTTGCTACATCTTCATC
>JANIMX020000568.1:1653486-1665698 GCA_024582655.2 Erythroxylum kunthianum
GATTTCTTTTACTCTAGGACAATTTGTGGAAAGTATCATTCAGATAATTTTGGTCCACGAGTGGTCTCTAGAATATATACTGTACATACTAAGAAGAGTAAGAGAGGTATCTTGTACTTGGTTTTCTGTAGGTAGATAGGTGATTTCTACTAGATTTTCTATTTTATTTGCAAGGGTATGTTTTATACTAGAGGGAAGACTAACTATAGACAAAGTAGAAGATAGATGTACAAGGTTACTGGATAAAGATGCATTTGAAGATGAAGGTATCATAGGTTCACTCATGATTGTTGTTTTCTCCTCCTTACTCACTCTCGTCAATACATAATGGATTACGCAACCAAAGCCTAAAACAAAATCTATCCGTGAGCTTCTCAATGTTTCACAAAGGGAACCTAGGTTCAGTAAACCTGAACCAGTAATCCCTTCCATTCCAAAGATGCCTGCACCAGTTACCATCCCTTATATAATGGTCGGGCCTTATGAAGAAGATTTTCCTCCTCTAGATAGACGTACTAATGAAAGCAACAGAATAATCTCTACACCTTATATACGTTCTACAGGAGTATCTTCTCATAGAACGATGCTATCGGATCCCACGCATAAAGTCCTTAATTGGCAGACTAACAACACAGTTGCACAGAATCATGTCCTTCGACGTATTGATTCTAAACTTGATGGGATCAACCAGCAATCTCGGGCTACTCTTAAACGAGTAGACACAATCTCCACAAATGGTTCAGCTTGATGTTGATCTTCGCATATATATTAAGACACAGTATTATGGACTTGACTTTGGCATCAAAGAACAGGAACTTCAACGGGTTAAGGAAATCCTTAACAGAATGGAGATAGACATGCAAGCGGAACAATCTAAACAAATCTATGGAGCTCTGCGACTATAGTTTTAAGTATTGTTTTTGTTGTACCATGTATGAATATTCCGGTTCTCTTTCAGTTGAAGTAGAACAATCAATGGATTCATCGTTAGATGACGTAACTGGTACAACAAATTGTGTGTCTTCATCTTCGCTAGATTGTTCCTCAATAACATCTTCGATGTTATCAGTATCATAAACATGAATAATTGCTTGGACTGCATCCACGAATTTAATATCTTTTTCTTTCTCCAAGGACATTGTTTAACAAAGTGCCTTTGTTTACCACAGATAAAACATTTGTCTGCTGAGTTACCACGAGGATTTCTTCATTTGAAGAATCTAACGGACTTGCGTCGTTGCTTGTATGGCTTGTGGTAGGTTGTTTTGTCAAACTTTCTATAAGGAAAAACCTTGTGATGTTTCTTTTTCTTTTAGGTGCAATCACAATCTTTCTTTCCCCTACACTTGATCTATAGGTAAAGCTTCTAACAAGCCTTCTTGAGCACAGATCTTCCCTTAATCATATTTTTAAAGAAAGTTTACTGATCGCAAAGCTTATCTAGGGAAGCTAGGGCTAACTGATAGATTTCTTCAAGAGAAATCTCTCTCATGTCTCTGTGTAATGTTGCAATTGTTCTTTGCAGCTCAAATTGTAGTTCTGTGTAATGCTGCAATTGTTCTTTGCAGCTCAAGTTGTAGTTCATGAGGAAGAGATGAGATAAAAGTGTAACGAATGTTAACATCGTTGAATACATTGAGAAGATAGTATTTCTCCGTCATTCTCTAAAAATGTTTTTGTAAATCTCTTTATGTCCAATGAACAACACGTCATCTCACTATCAATAACTAATTAAATCAATTACCTATCTCTCTCAAATTATAACTCGAACTTGAAGCTTTCTAGATTGGTTTTGAAGCATAATTTGATGCATATTTAGAGCCTGTTTGTTTTAACGTTTGGGAGGAGCTGATAACTCCAAACAACTCTTGATTCAACTAAAAGCTATTTGGTAAAGGACATCAAACAGCTCCTGATAACTGTTCAAGTCTCAAACAACTCCTGATTCAATAAATTACCAAAAATAACTTTTCACAATCAGCTATCAGTTCAAACCAACAGGGCCTTATACTCTACCATGAAAGAGAGGTTAAACGACAAAATCAAAAGCGCAGTCAGATCTTTGAAGAGTTTTAACATGCCAAAATCATACCCTCCACATATTTAATATGGCTTCGGGAAACTTGTAAAAAAAATAAAATATCAAATGTTGAATCATAACCCAACAGTCCAATAATCGAAATTTGTCATTTCCTACTTTACTTCATCCACATCTAACGCAAATCAAAGCTTTCCTAAAATACAAGCTCATTCCCACTCTCAACTCTAGATCGTTGTGCTACAAAAAGCCAAAACATAACATAGAGCAACACACAAGCGAAGCCATGGCAACCATGTCAATGATCAAGATGATGAGCGCGACACCTTCTTCGCAACAATCACTTTCCAGTCGTACTCCATCTTCATCTCCACCTTCCACTTCTCTCCCCATCCGTACAATTCCTGGATCATACGGTTGGCCTATGCTCGGACCCATCTCAGATCGTCTAGACTACTTCTGGTTCCAGGGTCCGGAGACCTTCTTCAGGAAACGCATTGACAAGTACAAGTCCACCGTGTTTCGGACCAACGTCCCTCCATCTTTCCCTTTCTTTTTTAGGGTAAATCCCAACGTTGTGGCTGTGCTTGACTGCAAGTCTTTTGCTCATCTTTTTGACATGGAAATTGTGGAGAAAACCGATGTTCTTGTGGGAGATTTCATGCCCAGTGTTAAGTTCACTGGGAACATCAGGACCTGTGCTTATCTTGATACCTCTGAGCCTAAACATGCTAAGGTTTGTGATTTTTCTTCTCTGGTGATGCATTTCCTTTGCTTCTTCCTTCTAATTAATGACTTCTGTTTACATTTTATACTTTTAAATTTTATCCTCTCCTGCTTCGTTTCCGTTCGAGATCTCTTCCTTGTTTGTTGTCGTTTTCTTCTCTTCCAGTGAGAGGTGGTGTTTAATTCTTTTTAATTTGTTTGGCAACGATGAAATGAAAGCTTATCCGATATGGTTTAACAGTAAAACAGGAAAAGAGAGATCTGAATCAAGTATAGAAAATGAAACTCAAGATTCTGGATTTTCTGCTTAAATATATATAGATTAAAGGGTTAATAAGGTCCTCGAGATTGGGACTTGGGAGCCACAAAGTCAAATTCTTTTTGAAGCAGAAGCTAATATTTTATTTTGCAATTCATAAGTAAAGGTTGGAACTTCCAGCTTTGTCTATGTCCCGTTGCGGTTGACTCGTGAGATATTTTTTATAGCCCGGATAAGATAGTGTAGATAGATTGTAGCTATCTAGGTCTTAGACATGAATGGACCAAGTGGACTTCGTTCACGTATCCTTGCTTTTATTGTACTGTATCTGACATTATAAAACGTGTAGATTGATTACCATAACTTTTTAACTACCTCCTTGCTTCAGAATAGATCAACCTTGTATATTAACGATGTTGGAAGTGTTCGTGAGAACTTACCTCTCGAACATACCACTTTGCTACAAATGAAAACCTGTAGCTAATTGTGTCTTAATTAGAAAAACCAGTGGAACTACGGGAGGCTCGATGTGACTAATCTAGACCCTTATAACGTAATTGTGATAAATACTGATTAGAAGGCCCGTGACTCTTGTTGTGGAGTTGGAATTTGGAACAGGTTAAAGGTTTTGCCTTGGACATCCTGAAACGAAGCTCCAAGGTCTGGCTCACTGAGCTACTCGCCGGCCTCGACACATTATGGGGTACTATCGACAAGCAAGTCTCTGAAAATGGCAGCACAACATACTTGATTCCTCTTCAGCAGTGCATATTCACGTTCTTGACAAAGGCCCTAATCGGCGTCGACCCAGCAAAGTCGCCGACAATAGCAAAGTCTGGCTACGCCATGTTGGACAGGTGGCTGGCTCTACAGCTCCTCCCCACTATCAAAATCGGTGTCCTGCAGCCCCTAGAAGAAATCTTCCTCCATTCTTTTGCATACCCTTCTTTCCTTGTTAGTGGAGACTACAACAAGCTCTACGACTTCATCAAAACTGAAGGTACACATGTATATATAAATCCATTCTGGGAAATAACATGCAACGGTCCAACAAAACATTTGTGTGTTTTAAAAATACAGGGGGAGAAGTGCTAAATCGTGGTCAGAAGGATTTCGGACTGAGTCTAGAAGAGACCATACACAACCTCATATTTATACTTGGTTTCAACGCATACGGTGGGTTCTCCATATTTCTACCTACCCTAATAAACGCAATAGCAAGTGACACCACGGGTTTACAAGACAAGTTACGTGATGAGGCTAGAAAAAATGGCGGTCCGACTTTGACTTTTGACTCGGTCAAAGACATGCCACTGGTTCAATCCGTTGTTTATGAGACTCTTCGTCTCAACCCACCGGTTCCACTCCAGTTCGCACGAGCTAGGAAGGATTTCACCCTCTCTTCACACGACTCCGCTTTTAATATCAAAAAGGGCGAGTTGCTTTGCGGGTACCAGCCTTTGGTCATGCAAGACCCCAACGTTTTTGGAGAGCCGCAGAGCTTTAAGCCGGACCGGTTCATGGGTGAGGGGAAAGAGTTACTGAGTTACTTGTTCTGGTCAAATGGGCCACAGACCGGTTTACCAACTGAGTCAAACAAGCAGTGTGCGGCTAAGGACATTGTGACTCTCACTGGCTCAGTAATTGTGGCCTATTTGTTCAGGAGGTACGATTCTATCACAGGCACCGGTACTTCAATCACGGCCCTTAAAAGGGCTGACTGATCAGACGATATTCATATATTGTTACTTTTTTGAAATAACTGATCAATTATATATTACGATGGGGAGAGAGAACTTCTCTATAATTATTTCAATTTCTCATATTATTTTCATATATTTTAAAAACGTTCCTTTTTAAAAGGAATTTCAACACATAGTAATTTAATTGCAAAATATCAATCTTATTCAATTAAAAATGCAGATGAAATGCAGCTAATGAATGAACCCCAATTTTATTATATACAATTAAACTCCTAATAGATTTTTTTTTGTCAATCTTAATAAATTTCTAATTCAATAAAAACACTATATATTCATAAATAGGTTTTCATGTTCAATGTGATAATTTTATGATACTATTTCTGTAAAAAAATAATATGAATTAAATATAAAATCCTGAATTCCTTATATAAATTCTAATCAAGCACCAAGTCTGGATTGGTTGGATCAAAATTATGGTGTTATTGGTACAGTCAACTTTTAATAAACTTTTTGATTACTTAAATTCTAGATAAAAGATATACTATAATTCAAATTATTTAAAAAATTCTTAATTTTTGATTTTTTTAAAAATACTTTTCTCTTAATTTTTATTAAAAATAGTAACAGAATACATGTAGCATAAATTCAAAATATTTCTTAATTTTTAAATTTTTAAAAAATATACTTTTCTCTTCAATTTTTAATAAAAAAAATAGTAACACAATACATGTAGCATAAACATCATATGTAAATTAATCAAATATTACTAATATAATTATTCAACTTATTTATTAGATTCGATCAAAACCAATTAAAGTTAACATAAAACTGAAGATAATACAATTAAATACTAGACTGAGTTATGTTTAATTAATTAAGATTAAGTTTAAAAGCTCGATGGAATCTTCATGTTATTAGCATTTTATTGGTCTATTACATATTGATATCACACGTGCTTTATTATTATTTTTTAGTATGTTTAAAAAAGGAATTTTTGTTTCTAAAACATTAAAAATTATACTCAATTTTTTTAAAAATTTTAAAGATAAGAAACCTTTTTTTACAATGAACTAAACCATATGAGAGTTGAGTGTATTTACCCTAAATTATAATACACAATCTTGATAAAAATATGATATTTTATATTTAAATAATAATAATATCATAAAATATAAAAGCAAAGATAAACTAAAGCAACATGTACATTTTGGAGTATTTGTGCTGGAGATGACCAGCCATTAACTAGTACATTATGACAATCGGCAAGTGCAAGTACACCTAAGTAGGCATTAATTGAGTTTTTGACGGTTTATGTTACCAAATTCAATAAGGCAATGACTGAAAGTTTATTGGCAATTAAACCATAACTATTATGCAACTTGCTTTTCATGCGGTCTATATATTACTAGTTTGTGTATTAATAATGAGCATTAATTAGATGATAATAATATTTATTCTTACATTATTTCATATTTGATAATTTATTATAATTCTTCAAATTTTAATATTCCACTTGGTATAATTTAACTATAATTGAGTATTTATTTTGTTTCTCTATAATTTATTTCATAATAAAGTGTAGAATAAGAAATATATCTCTCACCCCCTCTCTCTTTCTCTCTTTTTATGTGGATCATTTGAAAACAATCTCTTTACTAATTAGGGATAATATTGCGTACTATTGAACCTCTCCAGATTCCGTATCAGTTAAATTTTGACTTAATGTTGTTATATCTATATTCGTTAAAGTATCCCCAAAATTGCACATGATCATGTTGTGTTAGTGTTTTCGGAAAAGAAAAAAGAAAAAACTTGAGCAAATTTGTTTCACAAATCTTTCTCAAAATTGTAAATGCACCCTTCGTCTCATCTCATCTCATCATAGTTTTATTGCCGTTAGGTTGTTAGTGTCTCATGTTGTCATTAAGCTCCTGTTCTACGAAAGAATCAAAATGAATAATGGAAAACGGTTTCGAAGAGAAAAAAACACAAAACAGTTGTAAGTTAAAACATATAACCAAATAACACCGCTAGTGAAGTTGAAGAATACAGAAGTTTAGGCCTTTTGACTCAGGTTTGCATGATTCAAAAGGCTGTCACAGTTAAAGGCACCTATTCCATAAAAAAGGAACCAAAAGGAAAAATTACATATCATACACTGAACTTCCATTTCAAACCAGTTTCTAAAGGCCTTGCACGTGTAAACAATATCTTGATACAATATTAATCCTTCTATACAGCCTGGATGTTCCCCTGAGACTGGACTTGAGACTTAGTAACTTCTTTCCACCCTTTTTGGCGTGCCCTTTGCTCCCACATTTCTGTCAATCTCTTTTGTGCTGCTAAAGCAGTTTCGGCTTTCTCCCTTGCTTCTTCACAGGTTTCCATCCCTGAGTTGCATTTGTCTGCCTCCTTTTGATATTGGGATGTCATTTTCTTAGCCTCAAGCAGAGCCATGTCAGCACGCTGTTGACTTTCCAATGATTCAGCTTCCCGCATCTTCAATTCCTCAGTCAGTAGCTCCGCAAAATTCTTTTCTGCATCTTCACTCACTTCAGGGTCATGCTTCACACAATCTGCAAAAAATGTAACAACTGAAATAAAAACCTTGATAACATCTTATAGATTCTTGCTACTGCATGTGGAACAAATAAAATTCCACAGCTAGACCATGAGAAGCTTGCAGACTAGGACCTATACTTAAGTATGATACATTTTTTCTCACATAAAGCCTCGCCAACTGAATAATGGTTTCATTAGGTTGTATTCATTTCAATTGTACTTTAAGCTAGGGCCAAGCTCCAATGAGGCACATTTTATCTTATTTATGGCATGTTAAGATCCACAAATAACAGTAAGTTGAATATCGTTATCAGAAGAATATTCCAACCATGTACGTCATATTGGAAGAAACATGCAAACAGATTCGGCAACACAACTACCCCTTGAAGCCACTATGTGGTGACTAATTTCCAAACTCTTGCTCATAAAAGATCTGAGCAGAAAAATAGATGATTCAATGGAATAGTTAGTATCAAAATAAATGAACAGATTCATTCACCTAACCACAAACCAAAGAAGAGGCATGTACTTGTAACCAGGTAATTATAATATGCACTGTCAAAGTAAAGCATATTTGGGATGGAGACAAACCTCCAAAAGAAGCATTGCTCAGTGCTGCAAGACAAAAAAGCAAAAGAACAGAAAATTAGTATATCTGCATCATGATAATCAAAGTGATCAACTAATGACAGAAGAGTTAAATTCCGATAAATCCACTGTAAAACTTAGGTACATAACTTTGTCATACATATGACTACGATCAAGCAATGAATGAGAGAGAGACTGACAGAAAGAGGAATGAGCGATGAGGATGGGAGAGGCAACAGGCATGACTTATTAATAACAATTTGTACTCTTGCAAGCCAGTTCTGGGTTACAAACATGGATGATTAAACTATCTGTGGGGTGCTTATACTCATCCAACAGCATGCAGATTTTTGCTTCCTGTAGATCATTGCAGCTTAAACATTGTAGAAATCATTAAATAGATGCTTGAAGTAAGCTTTCGGTAACTATACTGATTGTCTCAGGAAGATAAAATAGTTGGGGAGAGTGGGATAAAGTGTATAGTTCAGAAAGCACTCAAACTATAAGAAACTTAACAAAGAAATCAAAAAGATAAATCAATGGAAACACCATGCGTAAACTCGTCTTAATCAGTCACTGCAACAACTTGCAACGTTTCCACTGTCTTTCAATATCAATCTATACAGGTAATAGGCAATCTAGTAAAATAAAGCAATTAATAAAAGAGAGAAAACAAGTAGTGCTTCCCAATTAATACTCTCCTAAGATCCACACTTGATCACGCCCCAAAAATTTGTTATCATCGAATAGACTCTTAGATTTGGCTCAACATAGGCTAATTTTTTGTTTTTTCCTTTTTTATGAACTTGAGACCCATCATCCCCTGAAATGAGCAATGCAAAGTCTCAACAACTTGAAAATCAACGGAGGAAGATACCCATTCAAGATTTAACCAAAACCCCGTATCAAGAATCTATTCGTTCCCTAGATCTGCTTCTGTTATCGATACCGCATGATCAGTAAAAAGAAGATAAACAGACAACAACCCATCGATTTAAACAGCAGTTGGGAACAAGTAGCTAAATTAAGCACGAACTTGTGCAAATAAAAGAAGAAGTGAGATGAGATCTGGGCAGATCTGGGTAGAAAAGAAATAAGAATAGAGGGAACCTGAAGGGATGGAGAGAAGAGGATGAGAGGAGCAATCGCAGACGCAAGGAGAGCAGGGGGCAGAAGAGTGGCTAACGGCGGCCAGGACTTCCTTGAAGTGCCAGTAAAGAGGCGGACCAATTATGTATGTACCTATGCACACTGCGATCACGCCCAGGGCCACCTTCACCACCACCGCCGTCGTCGCCATTATGGGAACTAGTAAAACCACTCTTTACTCTTCAATTATTAACAAAGACGAACGAGACCTGACACTACTAACTAGTAGTAACTACGCGTTTTGATCCCGGCCTCTTCTTCCCTTCCCTTCTTCGTTTTTATATAATTCATAATTTAATTCACACTTCGTTTTTCAACAATTCGGCTTAACGCATTTTAATTTCTGCTAGAGACCACTAAACAAATAATCGGCTGTAGATTAAATTATATAATTGATTAAAAATATTTTTATCTTATTCATATATTTAATATATAATCTATAGGTTAAATATATTTTATAAATAAAATTATAATGAAACATATATTATATTAATTAATTATCTTTAAATTATTGATGTATTAAAATTAAATACTAATTAAGCAAAAAGGCTGTAATGCATTATATTTCTTTCTTACAGAAGAAGTAATCAATTTAAATTAAAGTATGAAAATAGTTAAATAAATATGAATATTTATTAGAAAATAATTTCATCAAATTATAAGAATTATGAATAAAATGTAACTTATAAATGTTTGTGAGTTCCATTATTACCATGGTTATAGTTGATCCTTAAAATACATTGCTGAGTATCTCATGTTGTAATTATTATATTTTGATGTTATTTATAATGACTTATTTATAATAAATTATATGAAAATAATTGAGTAAATAATAAATAAAATATTTATCACTCTAAAATATTTCATTGTTAATAGTAATTTAAGATTTAAAAAGTTCATTTCAAATGTTAATTATAAATCAATTATTAGTATAAATTTAAATAGAGCAAATATTAATTTCATAAATTATGTGAAACATTAGATTACGAAATGATTAAATTATACATTATAACTATGTATAAACAAGTTTATTATTCGTAATATTTAAATAGTCATACAACATATAACTAGATGTCGTATTGATTTATATTTAAATAATAATAATTCGCGGAACTATCTATTACTTAAATGTATACACACCAAACCAAGAACATTAATCCAAGCTTATTCCAATTTCCAAATTTCACAATTTAGCAACGTATATAAAAGAAATAACTTATTCTTGTATTTTTAATTATCAACGTTAAAGATTTAAAATTTGATAAAATGGCAAAACTTATATTTAAATAAGAAATTGTTTTTATACTACTAAATTTTTTGTTGAACAATCTAAAATATTAAAATGATATTACATTTTAAAGTAAACTTTATAAATTTAAATAATGCCAAATAATATAAAAAAAGATCAAGTATCAATTATACAACAAATTTAAAAGTATATATATCTTTCAAACAAATTATTATCTTTAATGAATTTGTTCTCTAATAATCATATATATTTTTTAAATACAAAATTTTTGATTCATTGATTAGTTTTTAAATTTACAGTATACTGTTCAATAATTTTAAAGTATTTGTAAACTTTTAAGATTTTTTGCTATTTTTGTTCATGAATACCACATTACAAGATCGATTGAACTAATTTATTTGTAATTAGTTGTTTACTTATAATTAATATATTATTTAGATATTTCATATTAAAATTAAGTAATTAATAAATTTTTAGACTTAATTATAAATAAAATTTTATATAAGTAAACGTGGGAGTTTAATTGTTATTATTTGCTATTAAATATTACTTACTAGATAAATTTTGAAATATTTAATATTTAATTATTATTTAAATTTGATAATTACGTTATCAATTGCGAACTTATTTTTTAAATGTTATTATACTTGATAATATAATATGATATTGAATATGGTAAGTCATGAATAACAATCATACAAAATTTCTATAATATTTTTATTTTTATTAACAAACAATCAACTATTTATTAAGTATTTTTGTTAGTAGTAATGACAAATGTACAATTAGCATTGATTTGAATAAGGAATAACAATTATAAGTAACTTTTATTTTATATTTATTACAAAAAGTTTATTTTTATGACTCAAACCTATAAATTTTATAAGGGGTAATTTTATCAATTATTTCAAAACTCGAAATCAAATTTTTAGCGGGCGATAATACAGAAATAATTGGAAATATAAAATTTTTGTTTCCTTTCTATAGAAACGCAAGAAATATGTGAAATTAAAAAGGCAGGCAACATTTACAAATCAGAATCTTCTTCCCATGCTTTATAGTCTCAGCCAGCCAATGGAAGCCTTGGAAAGATGCACAAAGATCAACGTAAGTACAGCAGACTTGTATATAGTAGACATGGGAATTCCATATCTTCCTCTCCGGAACAATCCTCTCACAAATGGCCAAAAGCAAATCATCACCATCACAGTTAACACCCACTCTCCCAAGCCAGTGCGATACCCGTCGTGTACCATTGGTTGCATCCTCGTTAAGGCCATGGTCATTGCGGTGAAGTGAACCAGCACAAGAGTTGTTCCAGGTAGAAATATGGGTGACCCATTGAAGCAGAACTTACCACTACCAGCATCCACATCGCTAATATTGGAACTATATTCGTTCTTCTGCGTCACTTCAAATCCTGGCTCTGCTATTCCCAGAATCTTTAATAACACGCTAACAAGTCCGAAAAACCAAGCATTCGTTGCATTTATCCTTCCCATTCTCTGGTTGTTCCACCATTCTCGTACAGATAATCCGGTTTCAAGGTACTCTGAAAGCGTATAGAGAGCGTAGACCATGCAAAGAGCTGCGTACACATACATGCCTGCCTCTCCAACCTGTCATTGTTTTTAAACAGGACTGGTCATTAGGAGTATTGTAAGCAGGATGAGGAGCTAGCAGGGTTTATATTTAAGTGGTATGCTTACCTTGGGAAGGAAAGCAGAGTTGGTGAGGATGCAATAAGGTGGGAGAGACGCGTAGCATAGCTCAGGAATAGAGCGTAATCCCCATAGGAGTACATACAAATAGGCCACGCACTGCCTGAGTTGGAGTCCCCCAGAGATAGCTCCAAAGATAGGGCTCCTCTTGCTCACCAGAATTTCTGTTAGACCAGTGGCCCACCTCTTTTGTTGAGCAAACGAAGCTGGCCCACCT
>JANIMX020000569.1:14302-24559 GCA_024582655.2 Erythroxylum kunthianum
CAAATTTTTCACTTCCAATGCATACAATCTAGACTACCCAACATTCCCATTAAATCACGTTGCTCACCAATATGAAGTAGCCTTGCAATGTAACTTGCATTTGGTGATCTAAGATATCATTCTAAAAAAATCTCAACAACTGCACGACAATTTTTTTTAAGGCTTCAATTGTTGTTGACTTGGCAATTTTACATACTCATATGTAGCATTCGCAAGTACACCATATGCTAGCATCCGGAATATGGCTGATATCTTTTGTAGAGTCAATAATCCGAGTCTACTAAGACCATCTCTTCGTTGTTGGAAATAACTATCATGATCTTTAACTGCATCAATAATAAGAAGAAATAAACTTCGAGACATTCAAAATCGTCGACGAAACATGCCATCATTATAACGTGGATTGTCACTAAAATAATCATTAAACAAATTACGATCTGCAGTTTCATGATCTCGGTTGATCACTACATGACCTGATACAGAGCTACCATGCTTAACTTGATTGTTTTGGTTGTTGCAATAGTGCTCTATCATCAAATTATTCCTCTGGATCAAATGATACATGACTGCTTCATCTTGATCAATACTATGCATAATCGAAGATATATTATCATCACTATCTGAAGAAGAAGAAGAAAATGATTGCTCATTTCCAAATATCATATTGGAAGGACCTTTAATATTGTAATTCATTTTCGAATAATTTTGTAGAAATATTTTGAATAATAGAAAGAAAAAGCTTGCGTTGCTTTGGATTAAACGAATGATAGAATTTATAAAAAATTGATGATAAGATTTAGATACCGAGGTAATCTATCCAACGACTTAGATATTGATGAAATCCATTGAATTGTTAAGATTATGATGGAACTGATGATAATATTCAGATAATGAGACAATCCATTGCACGGTTGATATGATGAGAAAATTCATCCAACGGTTGAGATGATGATGAAATCTATCCGACAGTTGAGATTAAGATGAAACGACCGAACGGTTGAGATGATGATAAGTTAAATGATAAGGTTTGGATAATGAGATAGTCCATCCAATGGTTGAGATAATGATGAAATCCATCCTACGGTTGAGATTAAGATAAAAATCAATAGAACGGTTGAGATGATGATAAGTTAATGATAAAGTTCAGATGATGATTTAGTCCATCCAATGGTTGAGATAATAATGAAGTCAATCCGATGGTTGAGATTAAGATGAAATCGATCAAACGGTTGAGATGAAGTTCATTCGAAAGACCTATTGGGGTAAAGAAGGCCAAATCAAAGAGGAAACTTAAGGAAAAATCTTCATATGAAATTAATAATATGAAAGAAGAAAATCGACAACTTCTGGATATGTTGAAAAAGTCCAAGGAAGAAAGACATGCAAAATTAGAAATCAAAAAACATAAGATCGATATCCAGAGAAGGAAGCTGGAACTGAAAGAATTACGAGAAGAAAATAAAATTGTTTGCCAGGACTTGGGTCAAATAAAAGATCCTCATTCTCATGCTTTTATTGCAGCTGAAAAAGAACGAATTATTCAAAAAAGACTACAACAACATCAGCAACCACCACTGCAACCACCCTCTTTTGGTGAATATTTTGCAAATATTAGTAGAGATGGAACTGATCTCCCAAACTACTAAATTGTTTATTTCTGTTTCAGTAATTTTATATTTCAATGTCTAATTTACCTCTATGTATTTAATTTTGTGTATTTCATTTTATGTATGTTTTGGTTCAAAAAAATATGTATGATTTGAATGTTTTATGTATTTCGTTTATGATATTTATATTTTGTACTAATTTATATTTATTGCCAATTATATATAAAAATTATTAGATCATGTTTTTAGTTAATTAAAACAATAAAAGTAGCATGAAATTATAAAAATTATTATATAAATAAACTATTAATGTATTACAAATAATTATATAATTTTAGTGTTTTATGTATTTTCCAGACCCTGTGCCGAAGCGGGATTCTTACTGGTGTTGTTGTTGTTGTTGTAGGTATTAAAAGTTTTAATGTGATTAAAAGTTTTAATACTAATTTTTATAGGGTATAATTGTAAAAATTTAATTTTTAAACAACTAAACAGTAAAATTGTTAAATTATTAAAACAAATAAAAAAATAGTTACAGTAGCATGCTAAATTTGGTGTGCTGCTGTTTCTCACGCCAAATTTAGCGTGAGAAATGACGCTCGGTTGGAGATGTATTAACTTATTTTGGACAAGTTTGTTTCCTAACACATTCATCAAATTCTTCAATTTCACATTTGCCCAATTACTTAAAATCAGTTCCATCTTTTTATTCGATACATTCAAGTTTAACTCGAATTGTTATCTTAAGATCGAGATTAAATTAAACAAATATAAAATTTAGATTATTTAGATACACATATTGGCATCAATATAAATATTAAATAGAAAATGGAGGAATAATGTTGCTTTACTAGCTAGGTTAGGTCTCTCATCCTCTCTTTTCTTCTTTTTTATTTTTTTTCTTCTTTACATATTCTTTTAAAATCCAAAACTTGTATATTTCTAAATTTATATTTGTATATATTCACAAGCAAAACATCTTTATATATCATTAACTAGAATACAGTACCATATCGGTCACTAGGTATCGATAAAAATTTGGTACCCAAAAAGCTAGTACCGATTGGTAACCAGATACCGGTCAAATACCAGTAAGAATTATAAATTTAAAATTTTTTTAAGACTAAATTAAAAAGCCTTAAAATTTCTCCTATATAAAATAATAATTACTTATACATAAAAAATAATATGATAAAATAATATATAATTTATTTAATAAATAGTAAAAATACAAATAAGAATGTATATTAAATAATTTTTATATCATTAGAGTTATAAAATTGATTATAGATTACATAACTAAATATATTAGTTTAATACAGTTATATTTAATAAAATTTTTAAAATGTATATATTTCATATTGATAATATATATACTTTTTAATATATACATGTGAAAATATTATAGTAACTTTTGAAATATGTAAAGATAACATTTCAAATTAAATTCACTCATTATAAATACATATTTTTTACTTCGTATTATTATTAATTTTATATCTATACGAGAGTTAAATGATCTTTTTTATTTTAATTTATAAAAATATGTACAAATAATATTAATAAAATAAAAAATATTTGTTATATCAAATTTATATTATTATCAACATGTTAAAAATCGAACCGGTTCGGCCGGTTTAACAATAAAAACCTTGAACCATCTAACTTTTCAGTTCAAATTTTAACTTTTCGGTTTGATTTAGTCTAATAATCTTTGTTGTTAAAAATCGACTACTTTACTAATTAATCAACCATTTTTAGTAAACTAGTTAGTTTTTATAAACTAAATAAACCGATTAATTTTTAATTAATAGTATCATTTTCAATTAAGCTTTAAATTTTAGATGGGTAAGGATAGTCTTCTTCAATCAATTTTCAAATTCTTTAATTTATTCAATCTTTAACTGATTTTATAACAGTTTAATATCGGTTGAATATTTTAAACCTTAAACCTTTTGTCTTACCGGTTTAACTTTCTGTTCGGTTTTAAAAATATTGATTATTATAATTTCTTAAGATATAATTGAAGCTAGTAAAAAATTGCATAACATAATATATTAAGGTACCATGTTGTAATTTTATAAATTTTATAAATCCAACAGATAAAGAATGGATGAGTTTAAAATGTTGTGATTTCCTTCTTTTACCACCAAAAAGGAGAAACATAACGTGCCACACAAAGCTAACTGACAAAAATGGGTGCAACTACCTTACCCATTTTCCCTTTTGCATATTATTCAGACATTGTCAAAGAAGCTCTTTTCACCTACATATGTTGGCTTTTTGTCTAATCAAGATTTTCAAACTTTTAGTTAAAATCAAAATTTCAAAAATCGGATCGAAAATTAAACCGATAAATAAGAGATTTAAAGTTTAAAAAGTTCAACTGGTATTAAACCGTTATCAAACTAGTTAAATATTGAAGATTTTGAAAAATAATTGAATAAGATTATCCTTACTCATAAAAAATTAAAATTTAATAAAAAAAAAACTTTTAAATAAAAATTAATCGATTTATTTAGTTTATAAAAACTGATATTTTTTTAAAAATGACTGAATAATTAATAAACTGATCATTTTTTAACAACAAAGATTATTAAACTAAATTAAACAAAAAGTTTAAAACCAAACTAAAAAATTAACTAATTCAAAATTTTTACTATTAAACCGATGAAATCTTTAAATCATTGGTTAAAATCATTCGTTGAGGCATTACCAATAAGCAACGCTGTCTTCTACAGAAAACTTGGCATTGCACCTAATATTTGAAAACTTGGCTTTGCACCTAATATCCACCTAACTCTAGAAAACCTTTTCAACATCTTATTTGTGGGGTTAACTCACTAAGATGTTGATTAGTGAATTAACTACACAAATAAGATGTTGAAAAGGATATATATATATGTGAAAAGGGAAACTAGGGCCTTACAAATTTACAAATTTTGAAACCAAGTAGTGTCTGTTCTACCGGAAGTTTTTTGTTTATCAACTAAAATTATATATAACTCAAGTTTGTGGATGAAATAATCTTCTGTTACCTCACGGGCAGACTATATTACAACTCATGAATATTAATATATGTAAAACTTATTAGTTTATTAATTAATATATTTAATTTTTATTTAAGAATATTTTTTAATTAAACTTTAAATAAATCGATTAATCTTTTTCAATTATTTTTAAAATTCTTTAATTTTATTTAAGTTTTAATCGATTTTATGATAATTTATTAACGGTTAAACCTTAAAATTTTTTATATTATTATTTAACTTATTCTTAATAAATGGAAACATGTGAAATCGTTCAAAGCCACAGGAGTCAAAATTGGAAGAGAAATGAGTGCGACGTGGCATGAAACAAGAAAATGGCTTACGTAGGTATCCGGACATAGGAAAACTAGTTTTCTTGTGGGTTTTATCTGGTATGCTTGCTTCCATTCAAGCAGCAATTGACGATGAGGACAGTGTAAAAACCATTAAGATGAAGACCATGAAGAGAGAAAAAAAGGGTTTGGGGTTTTCTACGAATCAAAAGTTTTGGCCAGATTATATCAGAAAACTTGCTCATCATCTCCTTATAAAATTCTTCAGACTTCTCTCTTTTTGTAAGAGTTGATATCTGTGAAGCTTATAGATTAGCAAGATACGAGAAGATGAAGCAAAACTAACTGAATTTCAGTGAAGGGGTAATCATAAGAGAGTGAGCAAAAAGTGATGAAGGTATTGGCGTGCCTCAATCCAAAGACATGGTTAGGGATATGACATGTTAGCCATGTAATTTTGATTGAGCCGCGTCAATATCTCCTTTTGCACCTCTCTCTCTTCCCTTCCACCATTCTTGGTACGTATTCCCATCCCTCACACTTTTCATATCTATGCTACCTAATTAATAATAATTTCTATTCTTCTCTTATCCTAATATGTATACATGATCCCTTCAATATTTTTTATTCTTGGGATGTTGTTTAGATCGTTTTGTTTTCTATTTTAGAATAAGCATATCTGCATGCCGACATATTGTGTTGGTCCTGAAAATTCTGGACTTGGGAGTTATGTCGAAACTTGGAGCTAGGTATAGGACAAAGTTTTTAGAAAAGTTATGGGTTGATTCAACTTGCAGAAAATATTCGTGGAAATCTAGGTTGTAATGGTTATATTGTGTCTGTACATGATCCTGCAGAATTTGGAAGACCCTTTCTTCTTGATTGTTTGACAGATAAAGATACAGATACAGAGAAATAGAGAATTTAACTTGATTTTATCAATTAATTACAAAGAGGATTTGCAGAAGCAAGACAGTAGGTAAGGAGGGCGTATCAGGTCGACTATTAGCTATTTCTTCCACTTACAGTATTTTCCTTATTAGAGAACAACCGTAGAAGGGTATGTGCGTAAGATATTAGACATAGATCCAATAAAATCAGAATCTCAATATTTCTGATTGACCATCACGAACTCGGCTGTTTTAACTACATTGAACATGACGCATCCAGGTAGAATAAATCAGAAAATGTATAAGAAAACAAGAAAATCTTTCAGACTCTAATAATTCAATTGATCTGAGAATGGTCATTAACTAGAGACTATAGTGATAATTATATCAGTGTCAAGCAGATATCTAAGCTCCACCATGTAAATATTGTACGCGTGGATGTATATATGTCCTTTCAGTAAGCATGCACGTCGAAATCGATGGACCACGTTGAGAAATTTGGTTTTGCAAGAACAATTCCCTAACGTAAACCGTTGAATTTTTAGTCTATTGATTTTGAAAGCCCATATCCATGAGAAAGTTAATAAAGGAAAGGAAAGTTTAAACAGAAGCTGAAAAATTGAATGAAAGACAACAGAGAAAAGGATAGAGATAGAACGAGAAACAGATAATGAAGGAGAAGGCGGCTAGCTGGTGTAGCGGGAACATGACACAACTTGTAATCGGTCCTACAGCACATTAAATGCGATTCCCTCTCCAGACCCTACCATCCATAACCATTCAAGCAAGTACCGTATGCGATTCATATGATGTCTGTTTCTCCAACTACCGCTTTCTTTTTACACACAGTTACATCATGTAGATAAGGTTAGGGCTTTTGCCTTCTGCCATAGTACACATCAGAACACGTAGGCAGTCGTGCTCAAACCCCTCCTTTGACTAACAGTTCGGTTGAGCTTGAAGTAACTAGAGATTCGGTGGAACTGTTTTTCTTTTCAATTTGAAGTTTAGTAGGAGCTGACAAACTGGAATTTTTGATACACAGAGCTTTGTTTTATAGCAGTTTGATTTCACTTCTAATTCATTTTTAAATTTAAATTTAGTTTATGTTTCTTATCAAATTATAACCAATTTTTTTAATTTATTTATATTAATAAAATGTTAGATAAAATTTAAAGATAAATTAATTTATGATTTAATAAAGTAAACATTTTATTTTAATCTCTTATGCAATATTTATTCATAATTATAATCAAGCTTGATGTTAAAGTTTGAAGCAATAGTCATAATGACATGTTCATTATTGAGAGTGGTCAATAACGTGCCAATCAAGACATTCCGGTAAAATCTATATGTTGTATCCAGTAGAGAAAGTCTAGCTCTTGCTGAAATTTATTTTCTTTCATATAATGTTAAAATCATGCGAATAACGCCTACATAGAGATGTGTACATCCTTGATCTAGCCATAATGAGATCAGTTTAGAGGAAAACTCTAGAGTTACATATTGTTATGTAGAAGTGGATTTTAGGTCACATTGGTCTAATTTGGATCCTTGGATCAATTCTTTAGGTTGAGGTCCATGTGTGAAGATTAAGGAGCTAATACTCCTTGTAAAAGATTTGGATATGTGATATAGACTATATGGGCTTAATAAAGGTAGTTGTGTATCATAGATTTTAGTGTCTTAGGGTAAATGAGTAATTTATACAAGGTTTTATATTTCATTGGAGAGAGTTTTTTTTAAGAAGAGAAGGAAATTGTTCTAAAGAAGGAGATGAAAAATGAATTGAGTTTGATGAGGTCAAAACTTCACTCATGTTTATCTGGACCTCTTCCTACTCATTCTTATCAACAATAACTTTATCACTGTCACTAGAAGATCTATCTAGGCACTGAATTCTTGCAGTTGTCTCTCCATTTGTTGGTTGGACATCAACAAAAATGAACTGTGGACCTGAAGTAGGTTTGTAGACAGAAGTTACTTGTGGTCTGATTGGTTCAGTCATTAACTCAACGTTGTCAACCTCAGGTTCAACTTCTGTGTGTGGTTGAGAAGAGTGTGGAACAACCGTCATCATTTGAGATATCTGAGTGAGATTTGCAAGATGTTCTGAGCTTTCTGTAAAAGAATCATAATGTTGGCTGTTAGTGTGACTGTCAGAGCTATCTAGTACTGTGTGATTTCAGAGCTATCTGGAATTGGTTGAAGGGTAACTATGAATTCTTGGTTGGGCATGGGTGCTATTTCCAGGGAAGGCCTTTCTTTTGGTAGAGAGGTTGGTGGTGTATTGATTTGTAACGGTTTAGACGTTGACAGAATGTCTTTTGTTGGTGGGTTTGGCTTGGAAGGTTTTGATGGTTTTGCAAGGGTTGTTCGGAACAATGGATAGGACATTTTAAAGACTTTTCCGTAGTCAGTAGCGTCAGGATAGGATGGAGTTTTATAATTAGGTCTTACAGTTGGAAATTTCGAGGGGTATGATTCATATATAGCTCTGGATTGTTCTTTAGTCATATTTGACTCAATTCTTTTGAGTTTTTCTCAAACCTTTTGAAGTTCTATTTCCTTCTTAGAGAACTCTGGTTCATAATAATGCTAGTCAATATATCTTCTCAAATCAGGACCAAGTTAGGCAACTTAATTTAGTAATCGTTGATATAATTGTCGCGCTTGAAAAGATGTAGCATCAACATTTGAATTTAGTCCTTATGTCTGTTACGATAGACCATTAATCTTTGAATCAATAATGCGAAGTACATTGTTATGAACCATAATATTTTGTGTCTGCCAATTTAGTACTTCTTTTACTGGAGAAACATGTACATGATTGTCGTATGGATTGATACGTGTGGATCTTGATTATGACCTTACAGATACTCTAGTCGTTTTATTAGTATGGGCTTCCAAAGGTAGAGAATCTTCCTTATATGATCTCATCATCAAACAAGGTAATGGTTTGGGGATTTCTTTAAGGATTGGAGAAATTATTGGCACATAGCATCTTGGTTGGATTAAGTGTTCCTTTATAATTCCTCTAAATAGTTCATAGAGATCCTTTGGTCTAGATTTAGGATTCCTAAGACCAATCTAAGGTTTCAAGTCATCATCTTCATCATTATTGGGTTGGAACATCTTTTACACTGAGATCTTAACTTTATGCTGGGCTCTTCTCTCCATCGAGGGACATAAACTTTTCCATCACAATCAAAATTGTCATTCATCTAATATTCACACTATACATCATACATAGATGGATCTACATCCCAGATGAAATGGCCATCGAAATGGTTGACATACACCTCATGTCCACCGAGGTGGAAAGAATAGATTGGAGGACCAATAACGCCTCCTTCAAGGATGCCCAAGATCTAGACGGTGATATTACCATCATTGATGAAGAGGAATTAAATAAATTTTTGAAAGATTTACGCACAGAGGAAGCGAGCCCCAATAAAAGATGAAAAAAAACCCAGTGTTGATACTGATAGCATGAGTGGAGCAGCTTCCCTGTCAAATCTGTAATCGTGGCAAGAACTTATCTGACGAGGATGATGATTAAGATTCCTCCTATTATTATGGGTCCCTCTTTTAAAATTGTTGTCTTTTGTGATATGGCATTGTTTATATTCGTTTACTATAAGATGTGATATCATTCTTATCTAGAATAGTTGATGTGACGTTATTTTTTATCTAAAATAATTGATGTGAAGTTGTTTTTATCTATTTAGGGTGTAATGTGACTTTGTTCTTATCCAGAGATGTTTGTCTTTTTGTAATCTCTTTTGCCTATATAAGCAAAAGAGCTCGTACATTGTAACCAAGTTTTATTATATAATACCCAAGGTAAAAAAGTAGGGAGTGATCGCCGGTGCTAAGGAAGCACGGACAAGGAGTGGCTCCTGGAAGACTTCTTGGCGAAGGGGTACATGGACGAACTAAAACTGCACCCGAAAAAGAGAGTTCCCGAGACTGTGTAAGTATGACACTGCACAAGTATAAAAGATTTGATTGGGTAGTACTAGAAAAATGAAAATGCTCCCACCAACATACAGTACTAGAAAAATGAAACTGCTCCCACTGAACTTCATATATATACATTGATCAACAACATTCTCCTTGAAACCATTTGCAGTGACAACCATATCGAACTTGAGATACCAATGCCTTGATGCTTGTTTTAATCCATAAATAGACTTTTTGAGCTTGCAAACCATGTGCTCTTTACTAGTTATCTCGAAACCAACTGGTTGGGTTATATAAACATCTTCATACAAATCTCCATTCAAGAAGGCGGTCCTCACATCCATTTGATTAAGTTCTAAGTCAAAATGAGCGACTAAAGCCATAATGATTCACAGTGAATCTTTAGTAGAAACTGGTGAGAAGGTTTCTTTGAAATCAATCCCTTCTCTCTGGCTATAGCCTTTAGCCACAA
>JANIMX020000569.1:232923-254938 GCA_024582655.2 Erythroxylum kunthianum
GGGTGTATATTACTTGTTTCAGTATCTTTTAAGTATGGGCTACCGATTTGCAGATTTATTTATTTTTTTGTCCTGGAGGTGATCCACGTTCAAAGGATTGTACTTGGTTATCTTATGAATTTCCTAAGAGTTTAAACTCATTGTTGCAGCATGGTAGCAGCATTTGGTTCAGGAGCCATGTTTTCATTGGTCAGCGGCATGGGTGGCCCAAATCCTGCTGCAAATGCTGTCACTTCTGGACTTATGTTTGCTCTTGTGCAAGGTGGGCTTTTCAAGGTAAGCTTCCATAAAAATGTCCGCATTGTATTTAGAATATACAAATGTCTGAAGTTATTTATTGTCAAGAACACAATTATCTGAACCTATATACAAATAAGTTGACAAGTTTCATTTGGTGTCACCCAAGTTTACCCCGTACATTAAATTCCTTGGCTTTTACTGTGTGCTCTTAAAGTGTTGATTGTGTTTGTTCCCTCTTTCTTCTGATTCGCTTCACTTTTCTTTTTTATTTTTTGTTAATGCAATGTTGTACCTACATTAAAGCAGCTTTTATCTGGTTCTTTAGTTGGGGCAGAAATTCTCTCAACCTCCAGCTGAAGATACATTGTATGCTCGAACAAGAGCCATGCTGAATGATCTTAGTCTTGATCGATATGAGAAGAACTTCAAGAAAGGCTTGTTAACAGACAGCACTTTACCTTTGCTGACAGATAGGCATGTAGTTGATGCTTGGATGTCCATGTTTTGGTTTGTCTCTTCTTAATTCATGAAGTCATGGTAACTCAATTGTATAATATTTTGCAGTGCTCTTAGAGATGTCAGAATCCCTCCTGGACCGCGACTTCTCATTCTGGATCATATCCAGAGGTTAGTGTGGTTGTTGACAATGCTAATTTCTAATACGAATATTATTGATATTATGAGATTTATGACCTTTTCACTTCTTGTAGGAGCCCGGAGCTGAGAAAGAAGTAAGTGAGCTAATAGAGGAGTTATTAACACACAGAACTTTCTCCTCGTACAGAGGTGGGATAGTTAGTGTGTCTCGAGTCAGGTAGTCTTTTATTTATGATGTCCTATTCACTTGTCGAACCATGCACATTCTAAGGAAAGCCTGAGACGGCGTTTTGGTGCTTTAAATTTTGCTGTCCATGCTTTTGATCCTTGCGATTAAGTATAAAACCTTTGCATGCTCTCCATTATGGTAAATGGTGAAAGTTAACAAATCAGAGATGGTGTTTACCATTTAGCTTGCTTTCACATATGATTGGTTACTTCGGCCTCGGGATGTTCTTTCGTTGAATTTCATGTTGGTTGCGAACAATGTGTTGTACCTTTCTACTTTCTTTCCAGTGGGAGGGGAACCACCTGTTTCGAGACAAGAGTTTCACTTATTACCTATATTTAGTTCTATTCCAAATTTGTTATTAGATGTGACGATTGATCATGTCCTTTTAAGTGATCTGGTTACAGTATATAGCGCTTGGCAATGTTCAAATTGTTTAGTTATTTCTCGACAATTATACCATTTTGCTCATCCTCCGAAATAACTAAAATTTGAATAACAAGATTTGTAATCTATGCTTTTACAATCACCATATCTCAACATAGTATGTTAAAGTATGACACGTCAAATTTAGCATATAATACATTTCAACCCCTAATAGCTTTAAAATGTGTAAAGATGGTTCACTTGATCACCTCCAACTTTTCTACTAGGTTATGCTTAGAAAGAAAAAAAAAAGCCATATTAAAAGAGGAAGGGCATTATTTTTTCTTTTTGAAAATCGAATATTCAATGAATCAATGTTAAATCAATAGTGATTGGCTCCTGAGAGAAGTTATCCTTTAATTAATAATTGAAACTGATACGCAAGCTTATCAATGTAAATGCTCAGATGTGTATAACACAAAATCTATTTCGCTATTAAGCGGAGTCTAAAGATGTCTTAATAGTAAGCAGACTCATCTCTAATTAGTAGAGAGAATATTTTCAAAAACTTTTAACCCTATAATGTTTTTAAATTATTTTTGAAGAATTTTAGCAGGTGGTCCATCCTATAAGTAGCAAGGGGAGAAAATGTAGACATGAATTTTCTTAAGATTCAAGATTCAGCTTTAGCAATCCAACTAAAATAAATTGATGTTGCCAAACTAAATTTTGTTGTTGCTATTATTATTATATTTACTTACTTTATATTAATTAATATCAACAATTATAAAATCTTTAACATATTGTTATGAATGAGTTTAATTTATGATACAATTCACATTATTAATGTTAAAGACATGGGTTGAGAGTAAGATATATTTTTATCAAATTAAACTTTGATTGCTAGTTGTTATCTGTTGAAATGAAATTAGTCGTGACCTCGGCTAGATTGGAATAACAGTGATTCTCTTATCAGTCGATAATGTTATGAGAGGGATTTTGTTTCCTAACTTGTGGGTTCCTAAACTACTTCAAAGAGTGTTTAGTGTGAAAAAGTGAAAGGATTAAGCTAATAAAAAAGTAAAGCTGAAAGCAGTAGAATTGAGATTAAAAAGGTTTTGCTTGATTGTTTTTTTGTGTGTGTGTATATTATTTACATTTGGTATTTATAAGACACAAAAATAAAAAGCGAATCGTCCCTATTGGCCATGTTCTCCTAAATTTAAGTATATCTCCAACAAAAATCTAGTTTACAACAGTTCATAGACAATCTCTGAATAAATCCACTGATTAATCTTTTGATCATATCTTTCAATATTTTCACGTCTCCTTGCTTCCTACAACGTGCTTTAAATCTTGTCTCAATGTAGTTCCACTTCTTCCGGAAACATGATTAGTTCGCGTAACGGCTAAAATACTGGCATCCCTTCACGTCTCTTCAGTTAATAACGAGGCTTTAAATACGGATGAATTCTTCGGGATCTTATCTTATATCACTTTATCTTTTTTAATCAGCTACCATTGTCATATATTCGATTGGCTTCTTACTTCTACTGGTTTTTAAGAGTTCTTCATTGGTTGTCACTCTTCTATTTAATTAGCTTCAGATTCGAATAATCTTTCTAAATTTAGGTGATAACACTAATTAATATATCAATTATATGAATCTACCTTATAAATAAGTATTTAAAAAAGTAGAAAAGTAAAGTAAATTGCCACAAAACAAACACCGAGATCTCTTGAGTCTTGACTCTCCCTTCTTGTCCTGTCACGACGAATCAAATCAAACTGTAAATAAATAAACACAACAACCAAAGAAAAAGAAATCGTACTTGTATTTGCTGTTGTAAATTAGTAACGGGTAAGCAGCAGACGCATAACACAGACAAAGGATACCTCTCTCCACCAGATCTCAAGTTTTCGAAGTCAGCTTATTGTCGAGGTTAGCAATTTTATTCTTCAATTCTAATGCCATCTGTTGATTCTCAACACTTGATGTGCTTCTATGCCTATGGATTTACTACTCTCTGGATTTTCATCTCTCATTATCAAGCTCCCATCAAGTTATCACTTTGTATTTGATTTGAAGGTTTTGATGATTTAATTTTTGTACGGAACATTTTGTCCATCTTTTTTGCTTTGCGAAATCTTTACTTTTTTCTGTTTAGTTAGATTAACTTTAAGAACTCTTCGGGAAATTGTTTTTTTTTTTAATGTTACAGAGAAACCTCAGAAGGAGATGACCACGATGATGATAATGGTGGTACATGGTAATTCTTAAAGAAAAAAAAAATAGTCTTGTTTACATCCTTCAGTCTTTGCAAATCGGAATTCGCCTTCTACAGCTAATTGCGATTTCAACATCATCTGCTTGTAATTCTGGATCCAACATTTGTTGACTCTGATCTATAGTTCCCTTGCCTTCTTCACAAATTCATAAAACAATGCACTCGAGTGGTGGTAGTACCATGGATCATATGAAGGATGGACATGTCAGAGAAAATGATGAAGACAAGTATGTCCCTTTTGAAGTGGAAAACGGATCTTCTAAGGCTGAGATTCGCTCCTCATTGAACATTGGTACTGCTGCCGAAACTACTTCTAGCAGTCGTCATTTGTCTAAAACCCATATCTCTGCTGCTGATGTGTTGAAGACTTTGTTTTTCATACTTATGTGGTACACTTTCAGCACATTTTTAACCTTGTAAGTTCTTCAATTACTATACTTACACCTGCTTTTAGTAATTGGTATCGGCATTATCCCTTTTTTTCTTATTTTGAACTATATTCTGGTCTCTATAGGTACAACAAAACTTTGTTAGGAGATGATTTAGGAAAGTTCCCAGCTCCCTTATTAATGAACACGGTTCACTTTGCAATGCAAGCTGGTTTGTCAAGGGCAATTACATGGTATTGGTCTCATAGATTTCAACCAACTGTTGCTATGTCTTGGAAGGATTATTTTGTAAGAGGTACCTCTTCCAATCTGTAGTTTCTCTTATTAGCTCCTCTTGGTTGCCAACTTAATTTCAATATATTTTTCCACAAATGTTTAATGGTGGTTACTTCTATTTATTTCGTGTTAAATCTTTAAAGATGCACTTGAATGTTGTCACAACTCAAGTTTTAAGTTTTTGATGGAGCTTCTAGCATTGAACTTCGTGTATTAGACTGAAATTGGAAAACAAAAACTGATATACATCCTTTCAGCCTGATAAATATGAAATTTGATTTCATGCTGCATAATATAGGATAACACAATTTGCTTGTTAGAAAACAATTTTTATTTGATATAAACAGAATGATGGTTTTCAAGTTTGCTGTCATTCCCTTGCATGTTTAGAAAATATCAAGAGGCAGAACTTCTACCATAGGAAGTTATACCCTCATAATCAGGAATAAACAGTTATTTTCCTTAATAGCTCTTCAGATGCACCAACATAGTCCTGCTGGCAATTATGCTGTCCGAATTTCTAACTGCTTCTCCATTGATAGCATAACTGCCAAAATATGCTCATAGTACAATATGTCACACAGCAACTATGCTGTTCGAACTTCTAGACTGCTTCTCCGTTCAGAGCATAACTGGCAAAAGATGCCCATAGTACAATATGTCATATAGCATAGGCCTTCCCTATTTAGACTGTGGAACTTCCTTTCAGTAGCAATTTGCTCCAATCATTTATTTGTTTTTAATTGGTTTAAATAAAGCTAGATTATTGATTGTTAAAACTGTCTCTCATTGAAATAAAGTTTCCCCAGTGTTGGTGGGCAAGTGGTTTTGTTCTGGTGAGAGTGGCTTTATGGACTGCTAGTAGGTGAATATTTCCTTGGTTACAAGTTTGAGCTCTCGTTAGGCAGTACAGACCCAGATAGTGTGTAGACTATGGGTGGCCTGGGGAGTGGATAGGCTTCTTGCTCAATCTGCATAGTTAATTACTGGTTAACATGTTAAAGCTGTCACTACTATGCTTGTGATGTCAAAAACAATAAGAACTTTAGGCATGATAGTCACATAAAGGCTTAGGAACTTAATGAATTTATTCTTGTAAACTAGCTTGCTGACCCCCTTTATGTCTACTGTGTTTGATTTGGTACATAGCTTACTATTCTAAAGATTAATGTTCTTACAAGAAACTATTTCCAAAGTTTTATTTAGAAGCTTACTATTCTAAAGATTAATGTTCTTACAAGAAACTATTTCCAAAGTTTTATTTAGAATGCTGGACGAATTTCAGGAGTATTGCTATTCTATATGTTATTTCATTCTCTTATTGCTTGTTCTAAGAATTCTTTTGTAGCTTAATTAACTTTTCTATCAACTAATGCTACAGATGGACTTTGCCTTTCGCAGTTGTACCAACAGCTATTGGAACAGCATTGGATGTTAACCTGAGCAATGCATCCCTTGTTTTCATCTCTGTTACATTTGCCACAATGGTTAGTTATTTTCCTCATGTCATTGGATATACAACGTGAATTCTGGTTTTTGCATATTCTCTATAGTTCTCCCTTCTTCTATCAAATTGTTGTAATGATTTCAATTCTGGTTTTTGCATATGCAGTGTAAATCTGCAGCTCCCATATTTCTCCTTCTTTTTGCTTTTGCATTCAGGTGAAAATTTCTCCTCCATTCAACTTCTTTCCCAATGGATGATTTATGTGCTTTGCCTTAACATATGTTAATGCATACAGCTCTCTTGCCAAAACTGTTCTTCTATGTTCTACTTTTTTGTTGACAATATGAAGTCTTCTTGTTTTCTTCTGATAAGGAAAGATTACTTACTAATCAAAAGGTGATTATCTAAGACACAACCTCATACCTTTCAACATAAAGCCAATTCTTCTTACTATGGGATTTAGGATATTGATAATAAGGGGAGCCTCCTTTAGATGGTAAAGTTCAGGATCAATAGAAGAATAAAAACAATATTGTAACTAGAAGCAGAATACATCAAGGATTATTCATTTGATCCTACTCTACCATAAGGTTCCTCCTTTTTAGTTAGATTTAGAAGATAAGTAGCAGTGAATGCTAAGTCTCTGATATTTAACAACTATTACATTCAGGACATCTAAGATAATCATCGCTATTGCCTTTGAGATGTGTTTTCTGAAATCTGTTAGGCAGTGTAGCTGCTTATGTTTTTATCATTTCCCTTTGAAAACTTATGCTGACATCAGTATCCTGTCAGGGGTATTTACCTACTTAGATGTTAAATTACTTAGAAAAGGACATCAATGGGTCTTATGCAATTAACTATGCTTTTGACATTTATTTCATACGTCTGTTATTTCAAAGTTCTATTTATTCATTGTTCAGTGCTTGATATATGATTATGTCATAATAAAATATCATAACTTTATGTGATATGCCACTTATTGTTGAAGGTTGGAGTCTCCGAGCATTAAACTTCTAGGTATCATGGTGATAATTTCTGTAGGAATCTTATTGACAGGTATGCAGATTCATAAATTCTCAACAACTTCCTAGTAACTGTGTGCATTTTGTGCATTTATTTGGTTTTGTTTCTAATCTTCGTTAGAATTTAGATTTGGGCCTAACTCAACCCCATAAGCTAACTTATCGGGTGAGGGTTGTCCCTTACTTATAAACATTTTTATGATCATATCTCTATCCAATATGGGATTCTAACATAAATCTTTATTTTTAAATAAGTTTTGTCATAAACAACTAGGACAATATATCCAACTTATTGTTACTTCCTATCCAATAACAAAAACCTAATGTAAAGTAAATTTCAACCCTTGTTGCCACACAACTTAAAGCTTGTTGTTGAGTGATTTGCCTTCTTTTATTTCTTTAATAAACTCTAAACTCTTTTGCATCAAGCAGCAAAGCCTTATAACCTGGAGGTGGATATGTAGTGAACATTCACTTTGTAAGAAGTCGTGGGCAAGAATACCATTAAACCACTTTTGGACCTATAGGTTAAACTTTGAGACTCAATAGTTTCTCTTCGTCAATAAAATCACATACATAACCGCTATTTGGATACTCCAACAAACACACATAATAATCACACAAAACATCTATAGTGGACAGCAAGCTCTATGAACTTAAAAGTGGAGAATATCACAAACAAAGATGAAGAGACCTGGCATAGGCATCCAGTTGTGCATGCAAAAGTTTATTAGAAAGAATAGGCGACACTCCCACATCTTTTGATGTACTGTAAAAGGTAAGCTCTGGACCAACAGCCTGCAAAGAAAGATACCAGTTATAGAGTACGACAAGATAGTCTATATAATACCAAAGCACTGAATTGGATAGCATGGATATAGGGAAAAGAGAAATGATTCATATTATTCTACAGTAGGAAATAAGGGGTATGGATTGGACCTTCCGAAAGTCATTTCTCTCACATTACATTTGGAAATTAACTAAAATAATAAAAGATCACTGGCAACCCCACCTCCACAAATCAAAAGATAGGGTATGTGAATTAATCACTAGCAACAAAAAGGCAGTGTTTCGCCTTTTCCACAAGTATCAGTTTTTCAAGCATGATCATATATCCAAGTTCACATATATGTATTAAAAATTATTGGTGGCCATACCCAATCTACAACTTTCTGAGTCATTAAATCTCCTCTAATAAAGCTAGTCATAGAAACATATCACGGAATACCTTAGATTCTGCAATCAAGGTGTTGCCAAACAAAACAAAAGGTTAGGATTGAATAATGGAGAGAAAAATTGAAAGTAGAATTACTAGTTAATTTTAGCCCATTATAATAGAGACTATAATACAAGCTAATATTTATTTGACTATTCCATATTGAAGATATTAGAGATTTAGCATTTATTATTGCAAAGATGAGCTTTAGTAGTATGTGGAAGTAAAAGAAAAATAGATGAGAAATATACAGTCTTATGTGATTTGACATTAAGCCCTATATTCACGAATACAAAGATCAAAGGGGTACTGAGGCAGGCATATGTCATTCATTAAGTTTATCTTGTCTACATAATATAATATGTTTGAACAATACCTAAACTACTTCAATATAAGATGCAGAGTGCATAATCATAGTAATGCTAATTGTATAATCTACAACAGCATGCTCATGAATCTTGCAAAACAAATGGAAACAAATATTTTCGAATTGTTATGACAAAGTAGTTAGTAGGGGTCATAAGTCCCATATCAGTAAAGAACTTATTTATGATTTGATTAGACATGTATAAAAAGGTACTAAGAAACTAAATCAATAATATAGAGTTTTTGTACCAAGCATTTACATGGTGTGAGAACCATAACAATTGAATTCTACTAAATATGTCAGGATAGGAGATAAATTAGTCGATATGTTCACTAAAGCTTTAGCCAAAATCAAGTATGGTATTTGTAATTAGCTAGACATAACTAATATTTATGCTCCAACTAAGAAAGTGTTATGAGTTGTTAATTGGACCATACTATTTATACATCAAGAAATACAACATGACTTTTTTTCCCAAAACTAAATATTAAGAAGCATATCCCTTTCTGACATACTTAACACATTTAAAGACATTAGTACGCATATTTAGTACAGTAAAAGACACAAGTAAAGAATCACGACTAAAAGACTCAAAAGTGATGTGGACGTGCAACCCAATAAAAAGGATTATGCAATTCGTGCAACCCAATTAAAAGGATTATGCAATTTAATTCCTTTGTTCAAGTTTTTTTAACTTACGTATTTTCTTTATTTAATTAAGAATCTTGTGTTTTAGATTTTCATTGTTTAATTAGGAATCCTACTATTTGAGTATTTTCCTTATTCAATTAGGAATCCTACGTTTTAGTATTTTCCTTATTCAATTAGGAATCCTGTTAGGGTTCTATTTATTGCCTGTAAATATGTAGTCTCTATTTCTTTTGAAAGACAGCCTAAATAAATTGCAGTCTTTTATCTCAATTTGAATTTACATTTCAGAATTATGAAACTTGTTTATCAAACCATAAGAGGCATAGTTGATTGCTAGCTTCATTTCATGCTAATATTAAAGTGAAAGACTCGCCCAATCTAATGGTAGGTGGAATGATTCTTATGGAAAAGATCAGAGAACTGAGACCTTGCAATTTGTCATCCAAGATTAATAGCATTAAAAATTTTGGAGTAATGATTGGATCTCAAATCCCAGCATATAGAACGATGCTTTAAAGAAATTAAAGATGGATTTGATGCTAGCTTTAGGTTCCAACAAAAACTAGAATAACGAAAGGCCGTATATCAAAGAAGCTCTAAGTAACATAAGATCAGCTTGAACCTTGCTGAACCAGCTAGGTGCTCTACAAAAATGATTTGAAGAGAGAATTTCTATAGAAGTATGCAAAACCTTCAAAGAACAACGGCATAGTACAAGCTTTACATTAGGTTGCAAATAGGAAGACCATCCAGTTTAACCCTAGTAGAAGGTGACTGGCATGACCCTAACTTATGGGATTTGAACACAACTTGCAAGTCAGATAATAATTAATTCCTTGCACGAAAGCTATTGAGATATCCTTAAAGTAGTCTTTTGGTAAAAAGACAACATAATAATTATAGAATCAAGATCAATGTTTTAACAGAAAATTAAGCTTATCATATTAAAAACTTGATAACAATTGACATATATAAAGGAGGCAAAAACCAACAAACTCATGTTTTATGCGCACACCTAAACACTACTTTACACTCAAAAAGGAAGATAGAGAAGTTTGATAAACCCTTGGAATGCTACTTGACAGCGCATTCTTAGTTAAGTAAACATATAAAGTAGACGAGAATAAGAATAATGACCTGTAACTCAAAGATGAACTCAGCAGATCTGTCAGTGGTAGCAGGATGAGATGGTAAGCTAACAGCACTATCCCTTGGGAAGTCGCAATTATTTGTTTCATAATCTCCCTCCAAAACAACATTATCGTCCCTTGAAGCTGAATACCCACTATTGCTTCCCAAAAGAACACAAGAATCCAGATATTGTCCATTCTGCTTCAACAAAATCCAAGAAAATGTTTATCCATAGCTACATTAGCCAAAAGAGTGAATAAATATGAAATTAAAAAATACCTTGATAACAACATTTCTGAACTGCAATCTTTTTCCACTTCCCACATATATGATAGCCTCCTTGCTCGGTGCAGAGAGATCAAATCCCTGCCTATCCTTCAGATGCAGTATTCCACCATTCCCATCATAGATGTAATGATCAAATCTTTCACTATCACCAATGAGACATCTCAAAGGAGAAAGTGAGAATTCAGCAGAAGTTTGTATGTAGACTGACTCATCCAGAACAACTGCATCAAACTCATAAGATGATTTATTACTCTCTTCATCTGAGAGCAGATTACCAACTGTTGGAACAAAAAATTCAACCACAGCCAGAAGAAAGTCTAGTGCAACAAGCAGTTGCGGTCTCTGGACACACAGACAAATGACTGTTGAGTGTTGAAGAAACTTTGCATCAAGTATAAGCATGGTAGGAACTGGCCCGCTCTCACTTTCTTTGATGATTTTTGCATTACTTTCCTCATGACTTTCCTCATCATTCGAAGCATAAGATCCACTACAACCAATTGCTTCAGGCCTTCTTATAGCCAATCTATATTCTTCATCAATTCTGTCACGATCATCAATTAGAGTAAAGCCCTTAAGTGTTGCCGAGAGAAAACCATCCCCATGGTTATTGGACTTGTACAGGAGCCATGCACCACTGACCTGCACCATATCAGGTTTAAAGCTACATTGAAAAAACTGATGCAATCAACAGAAAGTACTAAATCAACAACTAAACAATCTTTACAAGAATCCTCAATCAGAGCCCAGATAAAGTACGTTTTGAAGAAAAATGATCCAAGAGGGTAGTTTATGAGAGAAAGACATAAATAGCTATTTTACCAAGACAATATGTTAAACAGCACACACGAAGATATTTTTAGTTGCATAGGAAAAGGAAATATGAACACTACATGCGATTCCAATCAATCAAACCAATGATTGATTGGTAGTATAAAGAAGGAAAACTTACAATTTGAATGAAAAAACTAATATGAACAGATTAAACTTACCTGTATGGTAGCCAAAGATGCATCTTTTGTCAAGCCAGGATGTAAACACAACTGAACTAGATTGACTACAACTGAAACCTTCAGCGACATCCAGGCATCCACACTTTGGCTTTTAGATTCAATACCAACAGGATGCTGTGAATCAATAGATTCCACTGCACCACCATTTGAAGTTGCGGAGTCATGGTTCAAAGGAGGCATCAGACGTGGAGTCTCAGAAATATTAGACAGTGCACATTCAGTGATAATTTGGTATTCACTGTTTGAGAGAGCTGCTTTTAGTTCCTCTATCTGAAATAGTTACAATGGATACAATTGTAAAACCTAATGTCTTCACAAAATTGCAATTGTAGTATATTACATGATAGCCACACAATACAGAAGGAATAACAAATAATCTTTCACAAAAGCACAAGCCTAAATGAACAGAATGTCGTACCTTAATTGTAGCTTCTGTGCTTGGCACTTGACGCAAGAGATCTCGAAGTGACCTTTGCATGACAATAGAAATGCCCTTGACATCTTGAATTATGCTTTCACCCAGTTCAGTCCCATTACCAACATTCAAATTTATGTCCTCCACCTACAAGTCATGTGAAAGATTTGCAAAGTAAATTCCTAAAATCCTAAACATTTATAATAAGTGAAATATTGCCATTAATATATGCTGAAAATATTTTATTAATCAAGCCCACTCTTGGATATATTAGTTAAATTGGACTTGCAAACCATGTGTACCAGTGTTCTTACCTGAATTGTCAGTATTTCAAGATGAACAGCACCCATATCACTCTTACTTCCCTGAAGCCACTGAAAGGTGTTCCGCACAGTTATATGGACCACATCAAGCTTCAAGTAACTGTCAAACAAATTTTAAAGTAGATTCATTAGACAAATTAAGACCACTACTAGTACGCATCTGAGTACACTGAAGTAACTGCACATGATATTACTGCCCACTCACTCAGGGCTGTCGGTTCTTCGAGGCATTAATATTATAGGTTTTGTAAGTGAAAGATCCAACTTAAAAGCAGGTGATCCTTCAATTTCGCTGGTGGTGAACCATTTCTCAGAATTTGTCACTTGATCTTCCAATTTGACAACACTCTTTGAGTTTTCTGGCACAAGACTTGTAAAGTAACTCACAACCTGAGCATTAAACTTCAGACATGAAAAAACATGTAATGTGAAACGAAAATAGTAAAAATTATTCGTCATACCTCTTGAACAAAGCGATTTAAATATACTACACGAACTTCTGAAAGCTGACCCAAAAGACTGTAGTCATATCCTTCATAGTCTTCATCATCAACATTAAATGAACTGAATACCAGCTGGATAATACAATTAGCATGTTAGTAAAATACCCAGTTTAAGAGAATGACTTAAAGAGCACATAAAAGTATACCAAACTGTTAAAAGATACTTAAAATGCAGCCGATAAAGAATGCTATTAATAGCTCAAGAGGAGATCCTTATTCATTACAATGAAGCTCATTACAATGATCCCACCGATGTTAAATATGGATAGAAGACCACTATAAAGGAAAGAAGATTAGCTTACATTTTTTGGTGAAAAAATAAATAATAAAAAAAGGAAGTTCATACATATTACCTCAACAAAAGACTTGCCCCCTGGATTTCTCATGTCACAGATCCAAAAATATGAATGACTGCTAGGAAGACTATCATCACTAATTCTAAGATTTCCAAGGGAAGCTTTTATGCTAAAAGAGCTTGGGAACACCTTGTCAGATGAGAAAAAGTTTGTTTGTTAACACAGAGAATTCACTTTGCAGGGAAAGAGAAAATGAACTGTAAAGTTGAAGGATAATAGAAAGGAACTCTTGAACCTTGATGTCCGCAAGTAGATCATCCTGTGACAGAGTAGCCAGTTTAGTTTCATTTTCATTCATGACCATAATCTGAGCTCGGGCCATATTTAGCATCAGATTGAAAACAATTCTGGATTTTCCCTTCCCTAGCAACCCCTTCGCGAAAGGTTCATCCTTAGTTGTTAAATGATGTTCATCAACAATATCTTCTGAAGTAATATCAGTCTCAATTGGTGGTACAGAATCATTGGTTGGAGATTCATCATTTTCATCCTCAACAATGACGGCATTTATGAAATCCATGATGGCAAAAATTGTTGGTCTACGACAGAAGAAGGATAATGTAGCCAAGGTAATAGTGACCTAGAAGCAACATTAGATAAAATAACCAGCCAATCAAACACTACTTGAGATCAGGAATAAATTCCAACGAAGGAAACAAAGTACCTGCATATCAACATTATTGTACAGAGAAGAGCTCTGGTCATAAATCACTATTTGGGCTTTCACGAAACTTTCCAATTCTTCAGTTAGATTGTACTCCATCCTCGGGTGGACAGTACCACCAGGCAATAAGCCAGCAATGCGACTAAAACTTGGAGGTTTGTACCATGAGTTTTCAAATGAGAGGGATTTTTGGGAACTCAGATTATCAAAGTCAACCAAATTTTCTGGTGCCTCATAAAATTTGTCATCGCCTTCACTTGGAGTTGAATCATCACCCAGACTCTCCTTCCCATAATGATCAAAGGATGAATATGCATCTCCGCCATGAATAAATGACCTTGCCAAGAAACAAGGCCGCGAAATACTTCTACGACAAGCTAAATCTTCAATCTCAAGAGATTTCAAAACGGTACCAATGAACATATCATTTGCTCTCTTTGACAGTTCAACCTAAATCAATAAATGTAGATTCTCTAAGAACCAAACATCAATTCAAGAAGTCAGAATCTCAATAGCTTAGAAATAAGAGAACCAAGTTCAAAAAGTCAGGGTGTTCTGTTCCTTTTCCATTTTGGTTCAGTTGCTGCTTGAACATGATCCATTTGAATGGAAGGGTTATTACATGCCATTTGTTCCAAGGCTCATTGAAAGTGTCATTTGTTTACAGAAATCCAGACATCACGTGATGAATATACTAGTCATAAAGACAGCCCTAATTTTGGCAGTTATTCCATTCCAACTTTCATGATATGTCAACAACATAATCAAAATCTGAAAGGAACAGCTAGTATCTTAAGTATGTAGGTTTTTGGGTATATATTTTAACTTTTCATAACACAAACATTTAAAAAAAAAACCACTGCCCTAAAAAAGAAGCATAAGCACATGTATAAGCATAACTAGAGTTATCATTATACCTGGCCACCAATTGCTCGAAACTCAAATAAACGACTCTCTTCAGCAAGAAGTACTTTCACAAACCTGTGATCACCCTAAAAAAAATAGCCAATAACTCAGCCTCAAGAAAACATATGTTAAAAGAAATTCTATGTATCAGATTTACCTTAGGATTGTAATTGAAGCAGATTCTTAATTCATCAAGTGCACCTGTCATAAAAACATGCTCTATTGTTGACGAATCCTGGGATTTAAGGTTTTTGTCGAGTTCAGCTTCTGGTTCCTCCGATTCAGATGAAGTTTCAGCAAGACTAGTGATTATAGTAGAACCCTGTGGAGAAGTCAATGTACAAGTTATTTCGCAACATCAGCAAACATATTATTAGAAGAAGTAGCTAATGTAGATCTTCTTGTATGAAAATGTTCACATTGAAGAAACTTAGGCCTCTTTGGACGAAAAGAATAGCTAACATTTTGATGAAATGACAATCTAAGAACAACTTATACAAAAATGATGCTACAACTTTCAAGCTTCTATACTTCATGCATAAATGGAAGAGGTGAAGATTGAATTATCATCTGTTTGCAGTCTTAGGAGATCTAGTCTGGTCATTTTCCACCTTTGTTGTTGGAAAGTACAAGTCAGATCATATGCTTCCGTAGGCATATAGGTAAGTTAACATAAGCCTTATATTTAAGAGGAAGAAAGTTGTGTTCCAGTCTTCTGATAGTGAATAGCTTAAGATCTAGGATCCCAGTTTCCATCCAGAAGTTAAGATGGTTAAACATCAGAAGCTATTTTTCACACGAAGCTGACACCAGAAGTTTAAGACAATTTCAATAGACTTGCAGACCCTTATAACAAAAAGACCAGGACACATGCAATACAAAAGTGGAAAATAGACCTTGTAGCTTAAACTATTAATCAGCTGATAACAATTAAATAAAAAAGCCAATCCTTTTTTTTTTATTAGGTCTCCAACTGGAGCCATGGGAGGCGGATGTGAACTTAAGCAGTTTTAGGTACTGCTCAATGGTAAGAAAGCTATTATCTATTAGGCGTTTGATGGGGAACACCTACCTTCCGAACACTTGCCCCAAGGACGTCACAAACAGACCAATCCAACAATTATGGTAGTCTTCACTTTGCTATATTATAGTGATTTGTAAGACATTATTCTCCCAGATTCATACCGTGAAATCATTCAGGATTTAGTAAAAGAAAATGTTAGAAATAAACATCACTTACCATGTATTATATTCAATATCTTCGCATATCAAAAGTTTTCTAGAAATAGAGCAATCAAAATAATGATGTCAAGACAATAGCTTAATAAATCCTATTGATATTTTTAAAGGGATCACTAGCCTCTAGTAGTATTTGTGAATAATGTTCCACTTCTTATCTTTTTCAACTAATTAGGACAATACTAAGTTGATCAGTTAAAAACCAATATAAAGAGCAAGACAGACTCCAAACATTACAGAAATTAAATAATCCAAAACATACAAACAATGCCACTCAATGGAAAAATCCAAAAGAAAAGGATAAACTGACAACCATAAAGCAATTGCATCCTACTGAATTAATTGATTAAGACATAAAGTAGGTTGATCAAAAGGATACTAATCTGAGGAATAAAATAGACTAGATCACTTAACAATTAAAACATCCACATAATACAAACGAGAAGAGTGCTTGATTCAAAGCAAAAGATGGAAGTACAAAAATTGATAACGTTAAAGAATGCTGATAAAGTTGCAGGATTTTCACCACAATTTAAGAATCCATGATCACGCAAGAATGAGACAGAATCTAAAAACAGTAATTACTCCTCTTAAATATTAAACATTTTGAAATGAAACAAATAAAACAAAAAATCATAATGAGCTCAGTAAAGCATTAACAGAACAACAATATATTTGCACATCTTTGAGTAATTTAATGATTAAATACTGAGTATCATTATATGAGATCAGTGAAGGGTTTACAGAAGCACGATATATGGCCCCCTGCAAACGGCTTTGCCAATTTCTCCGTGAATCATTAGAATCACAACGTAGTATTAGTGCATTGACATCTTCCACAACCTGTAAAAGAATGTCCTATATACTTCAAATACAATATGGGAATCGCTGCTCAGATGTGTAGTTAAAACAGAGGCATAACCATAACCTTTTGCATGGGGCGTGCAGCATCACAAACGGCCAATACAAATTCAACGTCACCAACAAATTCCAGTGGAAGCAGATATATTTGCTTTTCACGTAAACTACAACACAAACATTAAAAAAAATGTGATTAATATTAAAACTAAAGTATGCAATCCAACATTATAGGTGAACAACGTCCCAGCATCTAAGGGCTGTGATCCCCTCCTATTCTGTAAATGTTTTGCATTGTATACATTTACTAATGATAGATCGAAATTTTGAAGAAGCTAGGTGGTCAAATATTTGCAGCTAACTTTACCTGCATTTCAACTTTACGCGAATCCGAAAGAATAAGGGTTATACACTGATGTTTGGTAAGAGGTAGTGTATAAATTTTAATTGAAATTTTAACTAAAACATTATATAAAATCACCTGTGCAATGATATTCAGAGTGCTGAATGTGTACTTCTCAACAATGCAATGCAAATTAAAAGTACATGATAATTTTCATCTACAACTGAACAAAAGGAACCATCTGAAGGATCCTCATTCATTTGTTATCATTCATAAAGTCAGACTTCTTTCTTAGTACTTCTACCTAGCATGAAGCAGCATATAAAAAAAATGAACTCGGCATATCCATTAGTTAAGAAGAGTTGCATTTTCATCAAGAGAATAAAGCTGGTTTACGTATCTGCTGCAGCTTAAGCTTATACTATTAGTAATTTCTCATGTTTGATTAGATATGTCTTTTGGTTTCTGAAACACCAATTTGAAACATCAATCCAACAGATCAGTCATCAAAAGCAAAACCAAAAAAGTTGGATCTCCACCTGAGATACTGCTTATAAGATTTAGAACCAGGGCTTTCTAGTATGTAAAGATAAGGCCCAACCAAGCACATGTATCGCCTCTGCCAAAAAGCTTCTCTATTTCCCATGCCCTGTTGAAACAAAAGCAAACAAGAGGAGGAAAATAGAATCAGTCAATACTGCTCTCAACTTATATTCAAACTTAATGCATAATAGGAAGGCAGAGACCTTGCGAGTAAGAACAGATAACCATCCCTCGAAGTCTGCTCGATTCCAAGGGTGGAGAAGATCCAAACTGTCTTTGTTGTCCTCCTGAAACAGCTTTGCCACTTGCATCAGCCGATGATACCGAGCTGGAGAGAAATGAAACCCTAATGATGGAAGCCGCACAGCAATCCTTGTGGAAGGATATGATGGGTTCTCCACTCGAATCTAGAACAACATTGCTGACTTTAAGTCTGAACTGTTACATAAGATTGTGCAAGCAAAAACACAAATCGAGTTCTGTTCATGCAGATCCAAAAGTGGAAGTGTCTAGATTTGTACCTGTTGGAGCCTTACAATTACCCCACACTTATCAACAACAGGCAAGAAACTAAAACCATTCGGTAAAGTGGAATTGGCAGAACGATTCAAGGAGGATTGGCTCCAATGGTAATCACCATCAATCAAAAAGGCAGTAACATCACTCAAAATCAAATCAAATTGCAGATACATGTCGAGCTCTTCAAAAGACTTCCTATCATAATCATCCTGTAAATATTTGAATCCAGTGAGGCCTATTATTGTTAAAATCAGACAGTTTTTGATTCAGATGACAGAGGTACCTGTGAACGAATCAGCAAATTTCCCAAATCTAGCATAAGTTTTGTTGAGTTCATGTTGTCTGGACAAAATGAGGTAGGAATAGTAATCTTTGGAGCCGCAATATCCAAGTCCAATATGAACCTATCAACATATTAATGCTCTGTGTCACTTGGTATTACTTGAATAGCACATTCAAATGTAATATCCTTTTGTGCTTGTATATATAAAAGTGCTTAAAATATGAAGCCAAAGTAGTATTCAATTAACTTCATTATGTAAAATCATAACCTTAAAGCGGGAACTTCAATATTATGTTAGCTTCTCCTATAAAATCACAAAAATAGCTAAGGCCACCTAGTCTCAATTAGAAAATAAATGGCTATTCAGCATGCAACTTGGATAGTTTAATCTCCTGGGTAAGAGAGAAAAAGCGATAATAAATCTCTAGCATCCTAAAAGTCATAACAATTCAGGACAGCCCACTTGGTGTCCGCAAAACCTGTAAATGGAACCCTAATAACTCAATATAATTTCTTCTAAGCATAAATCATATTAACCAATTAAAATGGGCATGCATTTAAAAACGATAATCTTTTAGTCAATCCTATGATAGGTGGTCTCTTGTCACACAAAATGATTCCACAAAACTAATAGCACAAATTATTAGTGACACTCAAAATGAATCATGTATATGGTTGACAACTCCAGAACATGAAAGAAAAAAGTAAAATGACAAACCTAGCATGATCTTTTAAGGCTCTGTTAACTTGCTTCTGAGCAGTTCGCTTAACTTCATCAATTGTCATCTAGTCACCAAAAAACAATGAAAAGTAAATGAACTGTGTGTTTATAATGTTGTTCACCAAGAGAAAAACCTTCAGACAACTCTAGCATTGAGAACCAACCACTTAAGTAGGACAGTGAAAGCATCACTCGTATAAAAAGCACCTTAACAGAATCAGAAAAGTACAAGGCAAACAGTAGCTACATTAATCAGGGCTAAAGCAAATGAAAAAGAAATATATTGAAGAACATGAAATTGTACAATGGTGGCGTGCTACCCATTTCTTTCACCTTTCTTCAAACAATACCCGTGCAATGAATATTGCATACATGCACTGAATCTTTTTTCCAATATATTACATAGAATACTATTATGAAACAGAAAAAAAGGATGATGTATAACCATAAAGTAGAGTACGCTATAATCATGCTCGACAAAGAATTCCAGCCTCCAAAAAGAATTTCTTACACCATTGATCAAACAGTAATATTAATCATCATTTTCAGCATTAATTCATTTCAAACTTTTGACTTAGTTTTGATACCATGTGATGTAGGAATAAATGAGAGGTAAGGAGAGAAAAAAAAGGAGAACAAATACACAATGGTTTACCGTGATTTGGTTGTGGAGCCTACTTCCACAAACACAAAGACCACGAGCATGGTGTATTATTCACTAAGTTTAGCAAATCTATTGACAATAATAAAACAGTACAATACTTTATAATTACAAAATTATAAAATATTCCTAAAGAGTACCTAAACTACTTAATTACAGGACTACAAAATAATCTTATATTATAGCCTTTACTAAATACTAAATTTTGACCATCTTCAACATTCCCCTCAAGTTTATGTTATTCATAATCAAATTGCATATGAATTTTGAACCTATGAATGAATTTTTTTTATAGAACAGATAAATCAAAAATACAAAATATAATATATATAACCTTTTTTTGTTTTTGTGTTTTTTCCTCTCTTTTTTCTGGGGGCTTTGATAGAAAGCCTTTCAATAATCGATATGATAATCGATTGTTAGGCTACCACAGGCCCAAACCCAAGATCTGGAAGGTTTATTCCAGAAGGAATAAAAACGTGGACAGAACAAGGAGGAGTTCTGTTACGCAGAACAATTCAGTTATGGACAAAGGGGAGAAGTAATTGAGGGAGGAGGAGTGAAGGGGTGAGGTATCGATTGGAATAGTCGGGTTTTTGGACAGATTTCTCTAGGGAGAATCTGTAGGAGCTGAGGCTCTGGGCTGTTTTTTGGCAGAGTTCTTGTTCTTTTCTTGAGTTTTATTTAATAAACTTTAGAGTTTTACTAAGGGTCCTAACAATTGGTCCGACCTGCCGGATACCAAAATGCCACCGACCAAAGCTACGATAGAGAGTAGTGATGCAATGGAGGAACGGATGACAGTAGTTGAAGCATTTGTGTCCTAGAATAGAAGGGTTGGAAGCTGCTGTGGAAGAGTTACGTGAGATGATGATTGCCTTGCAAAAGAATATGATGCATGAATTTGAGAAGATGCATGGGAAAAAAGTGGATGAAAGAGTTCAAGAAAATGTACCTCAGCGTAACGTTACTCCACCTCATCAAGGGCCCTCTGGTTCACTCGATAGACCACCTTTGGATCCTATGAAGGAGTGTTTGGACGAGTACAAACTTTCGGTGAAAAAAGTTGAGTTACCTAGATTTTCTGGTATTGATCCAGTGGGATGGATTTCTCGAGCAGAAATGTATTTTGAAGTCCACAACACAGACGGTGAGATGATTCGTCTTGCTAGATTATGTATGGAAGGTAATACAATCCACCGGTTCACCCAATGGTGTGAGTCAGAAGATTTTCCGACGTGGAGCAGGCTTAAGCAGGATCCAATTTGCAGATTTTCGGGTTCTCGCTACGATAATCCGTATGAAGCTCTGAAGGCGCTACAACAACTGGGACCCATGGATGAGTACATCGAGATTTTCGAGTACATCGACTCTCAGATTCCTAAGGTGACAGAACAACAGTACATTGGATATTTCATGGGTGGCCTGAAGCAGGACATTCGGCGAAGGGTGCATTCTTTCAGACCAGTGACGCGTTGGCAAGTCATGCAGCTTGCGCGTGACGTCGAGGTAGAGATTGAAGGAGAGGAGCGTTTGAGCTATGGGAGTCGATTTTCAACAGAAAGGATGGGTGGAGCGAATGCATACAATGCGTTTGGATCCAGTTGGAAGAAGGATCTGGAACACGACACACCGAGTGAGCTACCAAAGTCAGGGCCTGGTTGGGTCTCGCAAGCCCAGAAACACGGGTCGGTCATGACGGGTCAGATGGGAGGAGGATATACCCAAATTGTAAGTTGGTCGTACCGACCCCTTCCTCTGGCTCAAATGCGACAGTGACTGGTCTTTCGGGAGAAGCCAGTAGAACGTCGAACGTAGAAAGATTTAGAGGGGTGCGCCATATTTCACACGAAGAGATGTTGGATCGAAAGAACAAGCGGCTGTGTTTTCGATGTGGTGAATGGTATTCTCCTGCTCATCGTTGTGTCGCATGATCGCTAAGGGTTACTATACTGGCCGATGATGAATCGTTAGTTGATAACGCCGACTATTGTCGGGTTTCTAATTCGGTAGAGACAGAACAGGAGGTTGAAGGGTCTGGGTTGGAGTGTCAACTCATGGGATTGCTGGGCATCGCGTCGAAAAGAGGGGGATACTGGCGAACCATGCGCTTAGAGGCTAAGGTGAATGGGACCCCAATTTTGATCCTAGTCGATAG
>JANIMX020000569.1:501089-511974 GCA_024582655.2 Erythroxylum kunthianum
AGTTTTCCTCTATCGTCAATGGCCAACTTTATTGTTTTGAGACCATTCCAAGTAATTATGGCCATTCAACCTGTGATTCTTCAATTGAAAAGGCAAATTTGAGCCAAAAAGATCACAGTTACGTTGTATGTTTCCCGTCATAACATCGAGATTAGTCACACTCAAATTGTTGAAATCATCGTTGGAGGATCAGGAGTTTCTCCGTTGGCCAGTCATCGCTAAGCGATAGTCCATTTAGGACTGATTTGAATGAAGAAACAAAAAAATATTGTAAAAGAGTCGCGAATCTGATACCATGAAGAAATAAGACAAAGTAATTCTTCTTTAATTTTGCTACGAATAGTAAAAGGAATATATAGGACAATACAACCCTAGTCACCTTCTTAAATTAAGAAGAATATATTTATTATCTAAATAATAAAATCTCAACTAATTAATAGAATATCACCTAATCTACAGAGAATCAGCTAAAGATAATTAGTTGATTATTTCTATAATATCAACAGTTAGATTCACCTATAAGGAAAACATAAACCCCATTATATTTGTCCTATATCAGGAACCTTCAGCCTCTAATCTCAATCATCAATTTCCACCTCATCTCCTCTTTCCTTACTTCTGAGAAAACATCTCTAATAAAGAGTAGTGGCTTTCTTCCCAAAATTTAACCTCTAGCTTCATCCTATTACTGATTCACCTATAAGGAAAACATAAACCTCATTATTTTCTTCCCTTTTCTTACATCAAACATTGTCATTCGGATAGTCCCAATCATCTTCATAACATAGGTCCAATTCCTGCCACAAGGTTACAAGTTAACTTCGCGGTCTCCTCGGTTGGCCTTCCACAACTTCGTATTTAATTCAAAATTTTCAGAAGTCCAAATACATCTCTCGAGCTCATCCCATACATATTTTGCTCTTGGAAAAAACATATGGGATTTTCTGATTACAGTTTCCATTCAATTAATCAACCAAGCTGTTATCAAAGAATTTCAAACCTCCATATTACTATTTTTGGATCATCCCAAGCTAGCCTTGTTAACTCTCCAATCAAATGGCTGATTTTTCCTCTGCCATCAATGGCCAATTTATCGTTTACGCCCATTCCAAGTAATCATGGCTATTAACTTGTGATTCATCAATTGAAAGGGCAAGTTCGAGCCAAGAAGATCGCAATTGCATTGTGCCTATCGTAGCACTAGGATTAGTCACACTCAAACTGTTGAAATCATTGCAGGAGGATGAGGAGTTTCTCCTTTGATCGGTCATCACCAAACGATAATCCATTTAAGACTGATTTGAACAAAGAAAGAAGAAAATATTGTAAAAGAGTTTTGGCTCTGATACCACGAAAAAAGAGGGAAATGTAGTTCTTCCTTGATCTTTCCATAAATAGTATAGAGAATATTTAGGAAGTACAACCCTAATCACCTCTTTAAATCAAGGAGAATCCGTTTATTCTTTAAGCAATAAAATCCCATTAATTTAGCCACTAATTTATAGAATACCAACTAATTATCCCTAGAATATCAACAAGAACTATTACAAAAGATATCATAACTTATTAGCTATTACAAATTCAAATGGAGAATTCACATAAACATACTACAAGATTAATTACCTCAATACATGCCAATAGAGAGCCATGAAGCACTTTATTCTCCACTACACACCTAAAGCATGAACCCAAGTTAATATCATCTAAGTGAAAGCAGGCATACTAAAAATTGATATTGGTGAGTATCACACATCCATACTCACCCTAAAATTTCTTTGTTTACATCTCTTGCATCATATTTGGTGTATCCTAAGCCAGTGTAATCCCAAACCTACATAAAAAGATCAATTATAAGTACCAATTAGTCCAAGATTGACAATATTTTTAGATCAAGGCATACGAACTCAATAGATGGGTGTTAAAATTCAGGCACAAGAACATGTTTAACCTTAAAAAATATGGATGTCTTGGTTTGCACAAGGAAAAATAAAAACATAAAAGAGGGAAAGAAAGGCATTGTCAATGTCAACCAATAATGAGGGCAATAGAAATCTCAGTTCTTTCAAAAGTCAACAAAATTTAGTTCCAAATTTCACCATCCATATGAGTAACAAGCAAATAATTTACTCATATGCATCTCCACAAAACCAATCTTGCTGCTAATCAAACAACACTACCTAATTGAGAAGTCATATCCAATGCACTTCAACTCCAATCAGAGCATAACAATAAGAATTCACATAATCAATTCCATTTTACTCAAATAGTTCCTAACCAAATCTTCTCCAAGATCAAGATCATCTACTACCTAGCTTCCTGTGAAGAAGAATTAGCTTCAAATGGAAATTTTACACCTAATTTCTAGAACATGAACTGGAATCGCACCAACAAAACAAAATTCAAATTAGAAGATTGGATCTATCTATAGATAAATCATTGCTTTCAAATTTTGGTCTGATATGCATTATTCTCACTGTTAACTCCAAAAATGAAATTCATAAAACATAATCATCTTTAACGTTACATTTATTTTCCAGCTCCTGGCTTATGTTCTTTTTAAAACGTAATCTCCTAATAGTGCTAGATTCATTTTCTTTTTTATCACGAGCCTATCAAACAATCTAAAATTGTTTATTCAGCTAGAAGGGATAGCATTAGTATCATATATATGCCAGACCCGATCCAAATAAAACATTACAAAATAATGTTTTCAATATTTGCACTTCTTGCTGATGATTTCATTGTTTCCAATTTTGCACTTGTACAGGGCTTTCATTTCCAAGCTCTCAACTCTATAGTTCCATCTGTTACTAAATTTTAGTTTGACTGAGTTGCATGAACATGAAAGACAAAATAAAAAGAAACAATGAAGAGAATGAGAGACTAACAGATAGCAATTGGTTCATAATTCCATGGAACTAAATATGAACTTGCAGCACTATGTATATTTAACCATTCAAGGTAAGTAAAACATGATAAAAATACCAAAGAAGTTAAGTTTGCCCAATATGCATAAAAAAAAATCAACAACTCTCACCTGCATCTTATCAAAATATGCATAGCGATATTGTTGAACATACTGCCAAGCACCAACATCTGCAAATATTTTATTGAAAGCTATTGTTAGTTCTACTTCCATGTTAACAAACTACATTACTTTGAACTTATTTCAAGAAAAAGCTTCAAGTTAACAAATAAAACAAAATTTCACAAGAAGTGCCTTCTAAGTTTTGAAATGTAACTAGGAAGTAATTTCTTCATTGCAATTCAACAAAAAGGGAAAGACAACATAATATCTGCAGATTCAGGTTTCCATACAAAAGAAAACATAATGTCTTAGTGTTCGACATAATTAAATTAGAAAGGTTTTAGTAGCATAAGTCTAAGAACGCTTCAATCAGATGAAATGTAAAGCTCGTTTGAATATGTTATGATTGTTATATTACTCAAGCAGTTGAACACTTTGATGATCAGTTTCACAATTATAGCATCAATTTTTCTCCATTGTGTTAAGCTTATGTTTTAATTCATCAAAAGTTGTCATGCTATATATGCCTTAAATCACTAATACTTAGCTCATGGCTAACAATATTGCCAATGTTGAGAAGTCTCTCATTGCTATGAATGAAACACAAACACTAAATCCCAATTCCACATCCTTCAGCTAGAAATAGTTAAAATCCACTCTCATCATTAATTGAATATAACTTGTAATTTTTATGAACTTTTCAACTTCACCCACAATTTTAGCATAAGAAAGAATTGATATTTGAGTTCGCTAGGGAAAATAATACTTCAAAGACAATTCCAAGCATTAAAGCTAGCTAAACCAGATGATTAGAACATAATGAGGTAAATACCTTTGAGGAATGATATAGTTGTTGGTGTCACAGTGCTAACTCTTGGATCTGGGGGATCTTCCTTCTTGATGGATAGTTTACCCCCCAATGCGGGGTTGCTATCAATGATGGCAACACTCAAATGCTTTGTTAGAAGCTTGGTTGCTGAAATGTTATCGTCAAGCTTCATAAGTTCAAAATGCCTACTGAGGATGTCCTTGATCATCCAGTTACAATAGAATATAATCTTTCATTAGTTGAATTGAAGATAATTAAAGTATCCGCAACAATTACTACTAAGTACTCCTCTATAACCTATTCAAGGAACAACAGCAAAAACACAAAACCAATAAGATAAGTAACAATATACCTAGTGAACAGGCGAGAGCCATTCCAACCATGCCTCCTCCGACAATAGCAATGTCATAAGGGTGAACATTAGTAGTAAAGCTCTGCTTTTCCTTACACTCCTAGGAAGACAAAGAACAAAGAAGATAGGTGTTTAAAGGATTTAACTAGTACGAGAAATAATTAAGAATAACAAAAGAGGAACAGCAAGATTAGGGACAAGCATAACTAGAGCCAAAGTAGGATCATTTTTTTTCTACATATAAACTAATAGAAGGAACTATATAGGCGTGCCTAAGAAGCAATTGATAATCCACTACATTAGCTTGTCCCACAAGGTTCCCGAGGAACAAGTCCCAAGTTCTATATATTAGCAGTTAACAGCGAAAATGAGCACCAAAAAAGCTCCGAAGCCACTAAAAGAAAAGGGGCACAAAGCAAGAGAAAGAGAAACAAAAGAATTAGTGAGAGGGGCAGCGACAAACGCGTCCTAGCACTGATAAATGCAAGAAATAACAATCTCGACAAGCAGGAGGGACAACAGTAAATCTCATTATCAAGAGATATAATCGAAGAAAAAGACAATAGGCGTGCCCAGGTCATAAATACCAACCAACCATTGTGAGAAAGAGAGAGGGTAATAAAAAGGACAACTAAGAGATAAGATTACATGGTTATTTAATTGGGTTGCAGAAACAGCACTAGATGATCTTGAAGCGGCACCACTACACAAGTTCCTCCGCCATAAAATCCATCCGCCTGGAAGCTTCCTGGCAAATCCCCTGCATGCAACACTCATATCTGAGAAGACCCATATAATCAAAATGACAGAAAGAAAAAGAAAGGAAGCAATTTCATCTCTTTACAAAGATCATTTGTTTGGGAAAGAAGTCACAAGAATAAGGGATGGATGGAAATTTTCACCAGTTCATTATTTGCTAAAAAGGAGAAGCGTCGCGAACAGAAGAGAAGTGAAAAGTGAAGGGCGAAGTTGGATCAACGATAGGTTATAATGGAATCGGAAGGACTCGGTTGAATTTATTGTTAATTGCTAAATATAACGAGATATTAAATCTAAAATTTGTTTTTAACTATTTAAAAAAAATATTTACAATCACTCAAATAAATTTATTAAACTTATATCTTATTTTTATGTAAGATACTTAAACTATCCTTAATAAAAAATTGAATGATAATGTCTCCTCTACCAATTTTCCTTCTTCTATTGAAGGTTTTTGTACCTTGGGTCCTTCAAGCTTATTAGGTTTAGTTGAGAGATTAAACCTAATTCGAGTTTCGTTGAAAGATGAAAGGATTGAGTCTGTTGTACTTTATATATTTCTTTTGTGTAAGATTTTTATAATGACTTTCAAAACTTGTACCTTGCGTACTTTTATTTTGATTGTGTATAAACTGTTTTATTATGAATGAAAGTAGCTCGACTACACTATTTTGTTTCACTATTTTCCGTTACGTATGATTATGTTGAGTTTTGCATTTGATTATCCGTTGCGCGAAATCTGGGTTCGTTGGGGATTAAACCCGATATCGGATTTAGTTGGGAGATTAAACCCAATATCAAGTTTCGTTGAGGGATGAAAGGATGAAACTCATTAGGAGATTAAACCCGATATCGGGTTTAATTGGGAGATTAAATCCGATATCGAATTTCGTTGAGAAATGAAGGGATGAACCTCATTGCGAGATTAAACCCGATATCGGATTTCATTAGGAGATTAAACCCGATATAAGATTTAGTTGGGAGATTAATCTCCAAACTAAACCCAATATCAGGTTTAATCTTTTAACTAAACCAGATATCGTGTTTAATCTCTCAATGGTAAAGGAGACGTTATTACTCAATTTTTTATTAAGGGTAATTTAGGTATCTTACATGAAAATTGAGTATATGTATAATAAGTTTGTTTGAGTAGCTGTAAACGTTTTTTTATCAAAATATGGCTAAAAACGAATGAACATATTTACACGTGACTGATTATGAACTCGTCTCTTTAATTTATTACAAAAATTGAAGAATGTATCCAAATCAATTTAAAAGTTCAGAGACAAAATTTAACTTAATCACAATCTGGAGATTTTAACTGGAATTGGTGTCACGCACTGGCATTATTACGGATACGACCTTGGTTTATTTTAAATGACAACTTGACGAAGATTGAAAATAACTTAACATTTGGCTAGTTAGCATGCCATTGCCAATTTGCCATGAAATGAAATAGTTGATGAATGAAAGTAATGGCCAAGCAAAGCAATTGTTGGAATGATAACAATTTTTCTCTCCCAGAACCAGAAACCAACCATACAATAAAACCCCTTTTTGCTTAAAGAAACATGGAATCAATTACCCCTTTTACACAAATATCACAATTTCACCTTCCTATCCTATGAAACAATCTTTGTTATCTATTTTGTGATCTTTTGACAGCTAATTTGATCTAAACACCCCACAACATCTCACTCAACGATTCTGATTTCTCCCTTTCTTTGACTTGCTCTTCTCTTGCATCTTCTTTTTCTTTGCATCAGCAGTAATCCAATTATAATCAGGAGGGATAGCAAAAGGGTCTTGAACATTTTCTATCTTGCTGCTGGAACCACCACTTGATGAGCTAGGGCGTTGGTAAGGAGCTTTTATCCACTGAAACCAAGATGAAGTAGAGGACTGTGCCACAGCTGGGCTTTCTAGTCCTGCAGCAGTAGGGCTTGACGGCGGAGTTGCAAATTCATCCAATGGCTGTAATTCTTCAAACTTTGTGAATGTAACCAATACTCTGATGGTAGGAACCACTGGAATAGCTGCCTGGATAAATCGAACAATATAACCATTAAGTCAAGAAATAGATAAAATAATAAACAAGCTTAGATCATTTGAGTTTATTGCTTTTTATTGGCTGTAAATGTGTTAAGAAGTGTCAAAGCTGATACATTTCCAGATGTTAGGCTTCTATCATATTAACATATGTTGACAAACCTTGGTCATGATGCCAACCAACTAGGGCAAGAGGTGACTGATTGACAACAGGTGGTAACTCATCTGGTACTAGGACGAGAGGTAAACCAGTTGAAAAGTGTTGTTTTATACTACTAGCATAATTTTTGGGTGCAAATGTTACAAGAAAAAAACTCACCGTATGGGCTGTGGATATGCATGCGATTGTTTTAGGTTACATGCTCATATACCAGCTATAATGAAGTTGCATTCTATTGAACAAACTAACCAAATCCAATTCAAACCAGTTGGCTCACTGAAACCTCATTGAGTGTGCTAAGTTTTCTTCTCAGATGATCTGTAAACGAAGATGGAAGAGGATACTTTTTTTTTGAAGTTATGTAAGAGGGTACTTTTTTTGCAGGTCTTTCACTCACTACAGTTTTCTACTTAAATCCTTGCACTTCAATTTTTTCCCCTCAAGTAATCTTATCAGTATCACAATTTCAACAGTACAGGACTCTGATGGAAACAAATATCAAGGACCGGACGAGATGGGACAACCATGATAACTTAGAAAATTCATATTTTATTAATTAGTTCAAAGACTGAAAAGAAATACCTTTTTATCCAATGCCTAGTGAAATTAGACTTGGTTGACTTTTTTAACAATAGTCAAAGTACATAGTAAATAGGAGTTGACTAGAAAAACAACGTAAGAAGACTGAAAAATCCATTACTCAAAAGTGTGTTTCATAGCATATTGCCGTTAGTTGCATGTTTAAGAACCAAATTTCCTTAAAGTACCATAACAATGATTAGCCTCACCCATTAAAGAAACAGGAAACCAGCAATCATTGGTTAAATCATATTTGTCAATCAAGGAATTCATTTATTCAAATTACTAATATCACTCCATGCACATATTAATTGTATAAATGAAGCAAGTACGTGCAAAAGCACACAGTAAGCAATATTGTTGAATGATAATAAAAGTTTCCTATCTGGCTCCATCTTCTTTCCACAGCCCCCTAACAAATTCCTCCTACATTTGATGCCCTCAGCCACAGGGACCACTTGACACTGCAAACACATTTCTAGTTTCATACAGTTTAAATAATAAGGATTGATGACTCACTTAGTGTTAAACCTTTTTGAATTTTTTTCACATCAGTGTCAAACCTTTCAAAATTTTCAATCAAGTTTCAAGCCTTTCTAAAATGTATCTGTTTAGTTAAAAACATTTATTCCAAAAAGAAAAAAGAAAACATGCAAGTTAAAGATGGAAACCATGTGTTAAGATCCATCTTTGGTCCATTTGCCATGTTTTTTTCTGTCAGAATAAATGTTGTGAACTGATAAGTTACAATTTACAAACGTTGGAACTTAACTGAAATTTTTAAAGGGCTTGCTAGTACGTTTTTTTGTTTATGAATTTCTGTTAAGTCTCCCTAAACCCTATGGCAAACCCACTAAAATTCCTTCCAAAATTAGTACATATACATACCCCAAACATTCAGATACAGTATTCTGTTATCTAAAGAAATGTCTTATCAGTTAAGTATGCACTAAACAGATCAATGGCTCGAGAGTTAATTACTGAATTCCCTCCAAAAAAAATTCAAGAAAAGGAGAAAGAACAATCCAAAGCTTGTCAACCCACAGTTTCATCCCAGACTAGAGGCTCACACATTCTGGAACCATATCTCTGTCTGTGTGTTTCTTCTTCTGTCTATGTATAACTCTTTTCCCAACAAAGATAATTACTTAATGACGTAAGAAGAGAACTACAGGAATGGATAATAAACAGAAAAACCATTAACACAGGTATAGCTAAAGATTTTTAATGCACAATGCTTTGAATAAAACAGGAACTCCACATTAATTCAGCAATCAAAATTTGATGTCTCATTGGGAAACTGTGGCTGACTGGAGTTGTTTATATGAATCTCAAGAGTCCTAATTAGCTCCTTCAAGAAGCAAACAGGGTTGTGGGTTCGACTAGGCTTGGGTCCTTACACAAAGCATGGAAAGTTTGAAAGTTCTAAAGAGTGAAAAATATATATACATATGTCTAGACAGTGAAAATATAGAAGGATTGGGGCCAATGACCATATAACGTACATAGATAACAGATAACCTTAGGGATGGTCAAAAGTTGCAGAAAGACCTAAAACCAAGAAGCCTTCCATACTAGGGACTTAAGGTACTTCACTATCATTGCCAAATTAGTTTTTGCGCATATTCTCCCGCTAAGAATCTCTAGTTTTAACCACCATCATTGGCAATTCAACAAAAGGATCAGGTATCTTCATCCCCCAGAAGAAAGAAAGAAGAATCTATTTGAAGTTGAAGAAATATCAGCCTCACCAGACACCACAACCAGAGTAAGATGGCAACTATGGACCAGAAAATGCCCACATCTGAAGATTTTGACGTAACTAGCCTCGCATCATTATGACACTTTACAAAGAACACTCGTTTTCACCAACTGTCAGACACATCTAAACCCACCACACAGGTTTCAGAGAAGAATAGTTAGGCTTCCAATGTAATTACCAATAAAGATAACCAGAGATAGGAGTGAAATGACAGTAAAAAGTGGCTGTAGAACACAACCCAAACAAAAAACGATGAGAAAATAGTAGAAACTGAAAATTGAAAGAGTCCACTATTAGCCCTATCCAGACAGAAAACCATACCTTAACTGGAAAGGTTCCCAGAGGAAGTTTTGTTGTCAATAGCTCTCTCAATCGGCGAATTGCTTTCACCTTGTTTGCAAGAATGTCAAGCAGTGGAAGAAGTTCTTCAGTTTGTAGTGGGAAGGTTGGAGAAAGCCAGAGTGTAGGCCTCAGCCCTTTCTTGTACTCGTTTTCATGGCTAGCTTCCCTCCGGCGTGTACTGGTCTCAGCACTCATAGAAGAAGATGTCCTCATATCTCTTCCTTTTCGGTGCTCATTACTCACAGCAATCTCCACAGAGTGTCTTCCTGGTTTTGGTTGATTTCCAGGGGAATCTCCTAGCAAATCACTGACTTTCTCATCCACACATAAAGAACTTCTAGGTGGAACACTTTTCTTCTGCACTTCAACCTTGGAATCCCGCTTCCTCCATCCACCAAACCACCCTTTCTTTTCCTGTTTAATTTCTCCATTTCTGCAATTGTTCCCATCTTCTATAGGAATGTCTCTATGCTCATAACAACTATGGCGATGTGCAATAACCCCATCACCGTTTTCATTGGTCAACTCTGATGCGTCCAACTTCAATGCAACTTCAAGTTGTCTTCTTTCTTCTTCTGTTAAAATTTCATTAAGCTCTTCACTCTCTGTTTCGTTTTCATTACATGATGAGAAGAACTCATCATCAGTCATAGCCCCTGGGACCCTTCGGGACTTGATACTAACAACTACATTGTGCATATCATAGACCTTTGCTTTCCATGAACCAACCATCTCCATTTTCTCTTGCCGCCTCCATGTTAGCTGTGGCAAAAGAACAGCCTGAGTCACATCAATCCCTGGCCTGAATATATTTGTCTGAGACATGGCAGCCACTTCTTGCCGTACCTCTTCTTCAGTAGCTGGAGAACCAGCACCGTCCAAAGCATTCATGACCTCTTTTTCCTTATGTGAGATCATGCAAAGTACCCCAGGAGGAACTTTACCATCAAGTGAGCGAACCCAATTTACTTTAAAATCTTGAAATTACATCACCTAAAGGAAAGGATATAAAGAGTTATTTTGGT
>JANIMX020000569.1:558818-571585 GCA_024582655.2 Erythroxylum kunthianum
TGCTAACAACAATCAAAAATTTAGGTTTAAAACTTAAAATGGTGAGCGACACGCCCAGGCGACACGGGGCACCTTGGGCGTGTTCGCTGGCCGTGTTTGGCTCAACTGGACACGCCCAGCAGACACGAGCGTGTCAATAGCCGCGCCAGCCATTGTCAGGCACGCCCAGGCGGACACGGGCGTGTCCGGCGGCAGAGACATTTTCCGACCGGCCAACGCTCAAATCCAACTGTTTCTTCCCGTTCTAACTTCTAACATGCACATCTAAGCGTTTTACACAACATTTACTATCCTCAGAACTCAAAAATCAACACCGAGGGAGATCGGGACATTTATCTTGAATTTTCTGTTGACGATTACTTGAAATCCGTCGACAATCTCGCAATTCCAACTCCGTATATGGGTTCCTTAGCCCTTAATTAGTCTAAAGAGCCTGATGTTGAGTTGTGTTTATCTCTTTTTTTTCTTCTCTCTCTCTCTCCTTCTCTCTCACGTCTACCTGTTTTATCATTGAAGACGACTTGACACGCCCAGACTCCAAACATGCCCACCGAGCACGGCTACTACTCTGGGCTTGTCAGGCTGTTTGCACCACTTTTTACCCTTTTAACCTCTTTTTATGTACCTTTCAGTCCCGAATTTATCTCAAATAAATTCTAAATCATTTTAAATTTCCAAATGAAATTTAATAGCAACTAAATTTGGAAAAAAATACCGAAACTTTGTTCACTAATTTATTTCATATATATTGAGGGACTAAAAGTCCGGTGTTACAATAAGAACTTTTACTATTGTATTTATTAATAGAAAAAAATAATTAGATTAATTTTAACTATTTAAAATTATAATATAACATCAATATTGATGTTTTAATACATTTTATAATAACGTGTGCCATTTTATATTGAAATGTTAGGTTGATGTGTCTCTAATATTATTTTTAAATAAGTATTGTAATTATATAATGTTTTCACTCAATGTTAATAAGTATTCTCGATTGATTTTTTTTTGAAAATTAGTATAATTTAAATAAGAGTAAAAAGATAAGAAGAATAGAAACCGTTATCTCAAAAGTATCATTTTGTGATATTTATAATAATAACCACAAGTTAGTTAAACCTATTGATTATTTATTCTTTATGCAATCATATTAATAAAATTGACTGTTAATATAGAATGTTATATATATTATACAGAAAATTAATTTAGTTTATTGCATATGTCCTGCTTTTAAAAGGTCTAATTTTAACGAATCTAATATTTTAGAGATATTAAAAAAAAGAAGAAAAAACCGTTAACCGTTTGAGATTATTATCAAAAACCCTAAAGCCTCGAAGAACTGTTGAACAAACCAAATTAGTATCTAAACAGAAGACCCTTTTTGACAGCGTCAATTTGCCTCATTTCATCTCCATAACATCGTTTTCTCCCCACACGCCACCATGCAATCCACTTTCATCTCCCCACGCGCCACCCCTGTCAACCCCTTCTGCTTCTCCCACACTAAACCTCTAATCCCTGGCCGCCCTACCTTCATAGGGGTGACAGCTCAGTCGCAGCCAGCTGTAACTGCAGCTGCGCCTTCATCAGCAGCCGCCGTCGTTAGCCACAAACTCAACAAGTACAGTTCTCGCATCACGGAGCCCAAGTCCCAAGGTGGGTCTCAGGCTGTTCTCTATGGAGTGGGACTGTCAGAGGAGGACTTGAGTAAGCCCCAAATAGGTATATCCTCAATCTGGTATGAAGGGAACACCTGCAACATGCATTTACTTAGTCTATCAGAGGCTGTTAAACAAGGGGTACAAGAGGCTGGGATGGTTGGCTTCAGGTTCAATACTGTTGGTGTTAGTGACGCTATTTCAATGGGGACTAAAGGCATGTGTTACAGCTTGCAAAGTAGAGACCTGATTGCTGACAGTATTGAGACCGTCATGAGTGCTCAGTGGTATGATGGCAATATCTCCATTCCCGGCTGTGATAAGAATGTAAGTTGATTCTTTTTGTTTTAATCTTCAAGTGGGTATTTCTTGAGATGATTATGTTTAATGTTTTGGATTTTTATTTATTTCATTATTCTTTTTATCAATTGTACTTCTTTTGTTCTTAAACTTACCTTCCGTTGGTAAAGATGAAAAGTTTTTCCTTTGCAACTGTTGTTTCATTTCCTTGATTTTCTGGGTTGATAGTTTGTTGAAAAGTTTGAATTGATATTTTCCAGTGAAATGAAATTGGTTGTATGTGATTATAGTCATATTCCTTTTCATTGGAGAAGACGAGAGCTCTTTTCTTGAGTTTTGGGACAATGGGCATTTGGTTATGATCATGTATGGGTATTTATTTATTTATTTTTATACACTAACGCATGCTATATTATTTACTTATTTCAAATTTTGTAGATGCCAGGTACAATTATGGCAATGGGGAGGCTCAACAGGCCTAGTATTATGATCTATGGTGGAACTATAAAGGTGCTGGAAATGAATCTCTGCCTGTCACTCTTTCTTTATAACTCAAGAACTAATGTTGTAGCTTTATACTACTTTTATGTGTAGCTGTATAGCCTTGGAAAAATGTTTGCTTCATGTTTCTAATTCAAGCTGCTGGGTTTGCTGATGTATTCTTGTACTTTCTACTTTTGCAGCCTGGTCATCTTAATGGCCACACTTATGATATAGTATCTGCCTTTCAGGTATGCAATAATGCAAATGAATTTTATGCTATTCGTGCATAAATTTTATTGGATGTTTTGTACATGAAAATTGTTTTGCAGTTTCAAAGTTATTATTTTCTCACTTGTTAGTCTACCTTATTGATGATAGTGAGGTTCTTGTCGGATAAAAATCAAGAAGTTAACAGGCTGTTATTCTGCTGTTTAGATGCTTACTATTTATATCTGTTCATTCCAGTTCTTCATATTTTGGAAGGAAGAGTATTGAAGTTAGAAGATGATATTAAATTCTTTGTCATATGTTTATTTCTATTTGTAGCTGCGATTTATTCATAATCCTCTGTTTCAATCCTTTAGGCGTAAATTTAAACCAATGACAACAATGGGTTGTCAGGCCAGAGTGAATTTGTATGTTTGGAATACCTATTTTTCTTCTTTTTCTGTCAACTCCATTGTTCCTGTGGGTTTTGTAGGTTTATGGAGAATATGTAAGTGGATCTATAACTGATGAACAGCGAAAAACTGTAGTCCGTAATTCATGCCCTGGGGCAGGTGCTTGTGGTGGAATGTATACTGCTAACACGATGGCCTCTGCTATTGAAGCTATGGGAATGTGTCTTCCTTACAGGTAAGAATCTATGCTTGCCCAATTTTGCTGTGAGGGAAAAGAAAAAGAATTCTGAGTTTTTTATTTTCTATGCACAGCTCATCAATACCTGCTGAAAACCAATTGAAGTTGGATGAGTGCCGTTTGGCTGGAAAGTATCTTTTAGAATTGTTGAAGATGGACTTAAAACCTCGAGATATTATCACTCGTAAGTCACTTCGTAATGCAATGGTTCTTGTGATGGCACTAGGTGGTTCTACCAATGCTGTGTTACACTTGATTGCAATTGCAAGGTAAGGAAAACTTGTCTGCTAATTTTGTTGGTATTGTCATGTTAAATAACTCGCAAGAAGTTTACAGGTCTGTTGGACTGGAGTTAACATTGGATGATTTCCAGAAGGTTAGTGATGAGGTTCCATTCCTTGCAGATTTAAAGCCTAGTGGCAAGTACGTCATGGAAGATGTGCATAAGGTATGTCTTACTGGAGTTCTTCTTTTTCTAGTTCATTACGGGAATTGATATTGCTACTTGATGTTATACATAACTCTATGTAACACTTGCTATAATTGTTTCATTTCTTGTTGTGTCATACTTCTGTTTTCTCTTTAACAGATCGGGGGCACACCTGCAGTCCTTCGTTATCTTTTGGAGCTTGGTTTCTTAGATGGGGATTGTTTGACTGGTAAGTGATGGGGATTGCATGAACTCCTTGTGCTAGGGTTACCAATTTTCAACTTTCAGATTCTTATGTTATGCTACTGTGGATCTTCTTTTTAGTCACTGGGAAGACATTGGCAGAAAATCTGCAAATTTGCCCACCTTTAACTGAGGGTCAGGTGAGACTGTCTTTTTCATCATGAACATACTTGCTATTGTGGAGACAATGTGATTTGTGAAAATAATTATGATTCTTCGCTTTTATCAATTACCAGGATATAATAAGGTCATTGGAAAATCCCATAAAGTCAACAGGTCACATCCAAATATTACGTGGAAATCTGGCACCAGAGGGTTCCGTAGCAAAAATTACTGGAAAAGAAGGGCTATATTTTGCTGGTGCCATTTTCTGTCACTTTAACTTCATAATATTTAATAATGTTATATAGTTGTAAATTAGAATGCTATACAATGTGGTGAACAAAGCAGTGTTTGTCCAGGGCTTGCACTTGTCTTTGAGGGAGAGGAATCTATGATTGCAGCCATCTCAGAAAATCCAATGGATTTTAAAGTAAGCATCTGAGTCGTCATTGTTGGATGCTCACTGCCCTTACCCCCTCCCTCCCTTTACTTTTCTTTTGCAATTCATCAGCTCTATCCATTGTCTTTTGGCTATTGTATGTAATGATTATGAAGCAACACGACTTTGTCTCCAGAAGATGTGGGCTAAAAACTTCAAAGCTTTTGCATTAATCTTACTTCAGATATATGCATTTTGATGCAGCACTAACTGTTAGAACAGCAAAATTAAAGAAAGAACCAGTAGAAAGTGAAAAATGAGAGTGCAACAAACAGAACCTAGTGTAGAGGAACTCGGAAAGCAAAAATACTTAGTCGTCTGTTCAATTTTGCAAAATAAGTGTTCATAGGAGAAAGAAACTTTAACACAGAAGAACCTAAAATCTGACTAGGAACAATAATTTAGCAGGAAAGTAGACTTGCTTATTTCTTAATAGCATCGTGTTTGGATCTCTCCATGTGACCTTAATAGACTTCAAAGTTTTTAATCCTCGTCAATAAGAAACATTGTAGGGTTTAGCTTCAAATTGACTGCTTCTTTGCAAGAGCACTTGGTCGTAATGACACATTTTCAAAAATCATATGTTTCATTCATTCTTGATAAAGACCTGTACCTAGAGCTGCATGATCTTTTGAAATAATTGTTGACTTACACAACCGTAGCACCTCTTGCTAATAATGTCTGTGAAGTTTGTATTTTTGCAATTTTTGTCCATTCACCTACAAAATCCTATGGTCAACTCATTGCAAAACTCCTATTCATTTTTATGATCTAGTGTTTAATTTTGCTTGTCTATAATGTTTCAGGGTAAAGTGGTAGTTATTAGAGGAGAGGGGCCAAAGGGAGGTCCAGGCATGCCTGAAATGTTAACTCCAACAAGTGCAATCATGGGAGCTGGTCTTGGAAAGGTAAAATACGTAGGAACCCAACTTCACTGCCATGATTACTGATCTGCCTTAGTTAGGACTTTCCTTTGAATCTGAAGGTTGTATGGTTTTAAAGGTGGGGAGATTACAGACAAATGAGAAATTGTTCATAGTTATAACAAAGACAGTCGAGCTTTACTACGGAAAATAAAGAGGACAGTGGAAGAATGGGGTGAAGTGATGTTTGTAGACAGGATTTTTTCAATGCCTCTGCTGCATGAAATATTGTAATTAGTAATTGCTGCTTATTAGGTTCTTCAATGTTCTATTCTATTATTGAAAGATAAACGTTCTTGCCTTCTTGATGTGACAATTTCTATTGGTTATTCCTGTTGGATACTGTAGGATTGCGCTTTGTTAACAGATGGTAGATTTTCTGGGGGTTCACACGGATTTGTTGTTGGACATGTCTGTCCTGAAGCACAGGTGCGTCTCTGTCTCTGTCTCTTGCAATTGAGTTATAGAATAGGGCTGATAAAAGCTGATTTGTCTTCTACATGAAATTGTAAATTTGCAATATAATCTCTGGCATGAATTTTCTAGCAAGTACGTGGAAGATGAATGGTTTACCTACCCCATGTACTGATGCAATACAGCTGCTCAAATGATTTTCAGGAAGGTGGTCCAATAGGGCTGGTTAGAAACGGAGATGTCATAAAAATTGATGTGCGTGAGAGGAGAATAGATGTTGAGCTAACAGATGTGGAAATGGAAGAACGAAGAAAGAATTGGAGTCCACCTCCATTTAAGGCTGATCGAGGAGTTCTGTACAAAGTGAGGGAAATTCTACACTTGTCCTCCACCCCCGTGTAGCAGTCAATAACTCTAATTGCCAAACTAACAAACACTATGTTTTTGTTTTGTGCAGTACATAAAGAACGTGCAATCAGCTTCTTGGGGATGTGTGACTGATGAGTAGCGAAGCAGAAGAGAGAGGTAGTATTGAGTAGCCAAGCAGAAGAGACGAGAACCTTTATTCAGTTATTCTTCTCGTTTAGGATATATATATATATATATATATATATCTTTGTGATATTCTGACTTTTGTGTGGTCGTAACAGCTTACTCATGGCCAATAACCATGTAGAAGGTTTGATTCTCTGAAATTATTATGGATGGTTTTGGGTTCCATTATATTTAAATCAAGAATCAAATTCTTTAAGTTCTTATTGTAAATTGCAAAATATTAACAATAATAATGAAGTTAACATTTCGATATATATTTTTTATTTCTTTAAAATTTAATTACTTATTTGAATATTTTAAAAACATAATTACTTAAATCCTGACTTTTTTTTATATCAATCATAATCATACAATTACAAAATAATATAGTAACTACATTTTAATGAAAGTTAGTTTTACTTGGTAAATATGAGCTAAAGTATCACAATCTAGGTATTCTAAAAATTGTTGAAGATATAAATTAAACAAATCAAATTATTTTAAATTTAAAGAGTTGATGGGTTAATAAATGAAAAAATTGGGTAGTAATATAATTTGAATTTAGTCAAATAATTACATGTAATTTAATAATTAGTAATATTATAATTGCAAGTTGCAAGTTTAATCCCCTTCATTCCTAAGGCTACTATTTGGTAATTACACTCTTCCCAAACTAAAGGGTATATCTATATCCTCTTTTTCGTGTTATGGATCACATAGTGATTCCAACCCAAATAAGTATGGGGCAGTTTAAAACAAGAACCAGACCCAATAACCCGACCCATGACATTTCTGAATAGGGTTGCTGCAGGATGAGATATTGTAGATTGGATTACTTGCGCAGACGCTTCGCTTCCGATCCTTTGCAATTCAAAACTCCAGATTATAGATTATAAAACTCCATCAGGTAATTCCTATTTCTTTTTTCAACTTCCCTTTACAGTATTTGATTGCTTTGTTTTTGTTGAAGAAATTATTTTCTGCGGTTATTATTGAATTTTTTCTTTGAATCTTGATTTTTCTTTTTATTTTACAATTCCGTAGAATGTTTTGAATTTTATCTTCCATCTTTTTGAGAAAATCTGGCAGACGATTTGTTTCTCTGTATATTTATTTATTTATTTGATTCTTGTTGAGATTCAACCAAATTTTTGTTCTGATGGAGATTCAAATTTGTTGTGCCCGTATTTCCATATGTATTGCGGTTAAGTTCTTGTTGCAGGTTCAAAGGAAGCGGTGCCAATATCTTGAATTTTATTTTGGTTAATAACTTAATTTTATTGTATTTTTGGTTTGTTTAGAAAATTCTTTTATGCTCAACTGTTTTGCATTTTGCAAATAAATCACTTTTGTTTGGAGCTTTTATCTAATATTTGGATCGTTACGCTTCTGTTACCTATTAAAATATCCTATGAAAGTGCTATTTTTTACAGCACTTATTAATCTAAGGCAATTAAGTTCATACCTGACCTTGTTCTCTCTCTTTTTTTATTTATCAATTTGATGTTTTTGGATGATGCAGAGCATGAAGGAGATGGACATTGATCAACTAGTGGATGTACCGGATACTCCTGATAGGTTAAATGCTCGACAGCTGAACTGCTTGAAACTTGGTAAATCAAGTAATTCATCATTAGCAGGCCAGTTGGCGAACTCTCAGTCTGTGACTGATGGATGTTCAGATCAGACAAGAACCAAAAGTAGGCTGTTCTTTAGAGATGGGAGGAAAAACCATATCCCTCCTCAAAGAAGTCCAAACATTGTGGACAAAATTGAGCATTTCAATAAACCTATCACTGTTGGACCATCCAGGAGTTCTAATGCAGATCAGGATGCTCCACTTTCTAAAAGTGCAGTTAACTCCAATCCTGATGCTACACAATCTTTGGTACCAAAATTCATGCATAAAGGAAAAGCCTTAGCTGCCAGCGTTCCATCTGAATCAACGTTAGCCATAGAAGACAATAATATTATAGATTTGACTGAGCAGAGTAAGCGGTGTCGTAAATCTGATATCTGTTTTCAGCAAGATGCATCAAAAGATATCTGGACACATGGGATAAGAGAAGCTCAAGTATCATCTGATGCTGGCTCATCTTTTAAATCTTCCACTATTCCTTCAACTTTTTCACACCCTGCCATTAAGGGAAAAGAAAAAGTGGTTTTGAATACATCGACTTTTTCTGGTTTAGCTAGAAATCATGGAAAGGGGATTGATGTCTCTGGTAGTTCTCAATGCAAGAGTGCACATAAGAACAGTTCAATTTATGCCTCTACCTCGCCAAGAGTTGCTGGAAAAAAAAGATTAGTACGAAATGGATGTATTTCTCCACATAACATAGCTAATAGGATCCATATATCAGCTAACAGTCGATGTGTTGGTTCCATCAATATTGAGGAAAACCCGGTCAAGAGTACAGGTTCTGACAGTCCTCCTGTTGTGGATATTAAGGAAATAGTTGCCGGAAGCAGTATTCATGGTGGAGCTAAGGGAAATAATGCCATGACTGATCTATGTACCTCGAAGGAGCATGATAAAAGAGTTGTCCATGTTTCTGCCAGGTACTTCTCCTCTGCAATGGCATGGTTGGCTGGCCAGTCACATTCTTTCTTCAATTTTACTCTTTTTTTTACATCTCTTTATTTACCTTTTAATGTATTGAAATCTGATATTTTATTTTATGCATATTGGATTATGTTCTGTTACTTAGCATGGACATAGGTTTAACATATCAATTAGGTGGGATGAACTTCTTTATGTTGTTATATTATTTCAATATTTGCTCATTGATTTTATCAACTATCTTCGTGTACAGAAATAACTTTGTTTTCTTAAACAGCAATGAGATCTGAAAAATTTGGAGAACAAAATGTTGTTATCCTCTTCTCCTTCTTCTCTGAAAGTTAATTTCTGTTTCTTTCATTTTCTATTATATAGAGTCAACTTGAATTTCTTGGTACCTTTAGGCAATTTAAGACTTTTTTATTTGGGCAGTAGTTCTGTGGTTCATAATGGGAGAGCACGTGGAACTAGTGGTTGCAGTAGTGGTAGTTGGAGAACTACTCGGAACCGTACAAGGGAAGGAAATTTGCCATCTGGTGAGCGTCATTTGGGAAAAGATTTTGAGACTACAAAATGCTTAGACTCTGAACCGCAGGAAAACAGAGGGTTAAAAATGGATGACAGGACGAGAAATTTTACAAAGGAAGCATCAGATCCTGAACGCAGGACTGCTGCTATAACAGAGCCCAGTCGTGCAGCTAGGCTTAATCAAATTGGTGCACACCATCAGATGGGAGATATGGTGTGTAAAAGGAACAGAAAAGGTGAATTCACTTCAAGAAGTCGCGGTGAATGCTCTAGAGTGGTTCCAGATGATGGAGAAATTTCTTTCCTCGGTTCAGCTAGTGTGTTATCTAGCCCAAGGTCACCTAGAAGCCACCATCAATATCAGGGTGCTTTGCATCCAATTTATGAAATCGAAGAGTTGTCCCCCACAATAAAAACTAGTGACTCTCAACATACAGATCCCATAAATAATGATGAATTAGATGCCAGGACTCGACAAGTAGATGCAGATGAGATGTTGGCTCGTGAACTTCAAGAACAACTATATCAAGAGGCTCCAGTATTTGCTGGGAGTGAGGTTTGTTGTTCATTTGAACTCTTTTGGTTTTGCTTACCAATCCTATCTATGGTCTTTTTCCAGTGGCAAGCATTTCATCAGCTTTTTGTGGTTTACCCCTTTTGACAGATTGATGAGAGTATTGCTTGGGCAATGCAACAAGACGACATTGAACAGAGTTCTACTTCTACTGAAAATCTCCATGCATCACTTCTTGTAAGCTTGCCTTTTTAATTGTAGTGTAACTGAACTTGACAGCCTTCATCAATTGCATGTTAATGATAGCATGACATACTTATGTTGAAGAGCTAAGTTCATTAATGGCTGTCAAAGAGGAAAATAAAAAACAGAAAGATATAGCCATGATATTCTTGGTTGACTAAGTTCACTAATTCTTCCCTTACAATTGATTTGTTTTCATGTTCATCTTTCTTTTCTTTAGATATTTTTGTCTTTCAGTTCAGACCTGTCTTCTTGGTTATGGGGGAGCTGGATTTTTATGGATTGCTATCGCTCCTTGATGGTTATTGACTGAAATGAATCACTGCTAGTGCTATGGTTGTTAGTAGATGTTTCTTTCATCGTTTCTCATTTGTGCATGTTCCCTTTCCTTTCCTCTTTTTTTATAAAAAAGATTTCCTTTTGTGGAAGAAATCTGGATCTTCTATTGTAAATTTGAAAATATGTTTGTTTATCCCTGAAATATTTATATGCGTGAGTACTGGAAAAAGAAGTACTAAAACTCTAAAAGCAAGATGAAAAACATGTGCCTTGCTCAATCGACAATAATGTGGATTAAACCGCAGGATCAGGCATGCATGTACCCTTTTATGTTTAAATTTCCACCATTTGATTTTTGCACTTGGATTTAGGTTGATTATGGTGATCACAAGTTATTACTACTTGGGTGGAATTATTTGTGTCCTGGTTTTTAGTTCTGACAATATTCAGATGGGTTTAGTTTTTTAAAGTTTGATGGATTTTATGTTGCCAAGTGTAATGTTTACTTTCAAGTTTGGTCACTTTCCAGTTTTAGTTGTGAATTCAACACACATTTACCTCCTACCTTCACCATACCCACCTGCTTCCTCTGTTCGTCACGTAGGTGCACATGCATTTGGTAGTCTCATATATATACTTTTTTCCTTGGATATGGCATTCACATTCGACTATGTTCATTTTACTTGCAAAAGTAAGTATGGAATTTGATATGGATTTTAAAAGTGGATGATCACGGAAAAAGTAACCTAATGAGGATTATTCTTGATAAAGTAAATGTCTGTGTTGGTTTTACGGAACCAGAACTATTGTTTGTGTCTGTTGTTTGGCTATTGATGCGAGCAAGTGCATTGCAGGTTGATGGTTCAACAGGCCAATAGTTTTACCCAATGTAGGCATTTTCCCAGTGTTAGGAAATATTAGGAAATATCTATATTAGGAAAAGTATGATTTCCTCTTTATTGTGTGATTTCCTCTTTATTCCTAAGATGTTTTCCTTATGTAATTGGTTATATATAAAGGCTACAAGGGTCTTGAGTAAACAACCAAGCCCTTAGTTATCTATTCTGTAATTTTCACATGGTATCAAAGCTGGGTTAATTCCAAAACCACACAATCTCTTTACCGTAACCCTAACATCTTCTAACCTCACCAAAACACTTATCTCCACTTCCCAAACCAAGAACAAATACACAGAAGCAATCAGGAGGGGCCGGTGACCTCCACATTACCGGCGGAGTCGCCGGAAAATCACCCACGCATCAGCGCGTGGGCCGCCGTCTGGCGACCTCCGGCGACGACAATGTGATGGGTCAGCTCGCCCCTTTGTCCTGAATGAGTTTGTGGTCTTGTTTTCCGTCAAAACTAACCAAAACATGGGTGTTTTGATGGCACTACAGTCTTTTGTACGTTTCGGAACATCGTCAGCAACATTACCAGCGTCCGTTTAACCAGGAATTCCATCAACCAACATGCTTTTGTCATGCATTTGTTAAGCGACTCTGCGATGTTGGTGGTCATCATGAAATATATTTTTCTTGAAGAATATGCACGTGACCACTTTTTCGATCCGACTTCGACAAGTGTGCTATGTATTCGATGATGCATTGACTGAATTTATGCCAAGTACGTATCACACTCTTCTACGGTGTAGCTGTACATTGCATGGTAGAATGCATCCATCACATCCACCAGCTATTTATAGTGTTTCTTCAAGTTTTGCTTCAGGTGAAAGAAACAATACATATGTGGGACAAAAGGGAAAACATGGCTCATCGCCTTCGCAATGCTTGGATGACAGTTGGAGACGATGATCAAATCCTCCGGCACACCGATAGCCTCTCTCAATATTGAAAGGAACTAAATCCATGATGCATCCGACTCTCCATCACTGAATCCAAAAGTGATGGGGTAAATCATCTCCTCCCCATCTTTGCAAGTAGCAACGTAAATAACCCTTTTGTATTTACCTTTCAAATGGGTGGCATCAACAGCAACAACTGGTCTTATGTAAGACCGAAAACCTTGGTGGGAAGCTCCAAGCGCAAAAAATGAATATAAGAATCGATTGTTCTCATCCGTCTCGATTGCTGTGACAGTTCTGGGGTTTGTTTCTTTTAACATGTGAAGGTAGGAGGACAAGTGCTGAAATGACTCATTTGGTTTCCTATAAGCTAGTTTATTTGCTTACCGTAAAGGCCTCCAAGCTTTAGTGTACATGATCTACACGTCATGCTGCTCCAACAGTTCCCCCATGAG
>JANIMX020000569.1:810756-821748 GCA_024582655.2 Erythroxylum kunthianum
CTAAAGAAGGTGTGGGACCAAAACAAATGTCCTAAGGCCATTGGCTCTTGCAACCAGAAACTGTTGAGCTAAAAAGATAAAGATCCTGAGGCTTTTAGGTTTAGGATATCTCTAAGAGATATGTTCCCTTATGTCTTATGTTTCCAATGACATTGATTGCATAATTTTTGGTTGAGTATTTTGAGAAATATGCCTAAAATACCACCGTTGGGTCAAAACTGTCACATTCCATATACAGATTTTAAACACGACTTGTTTCACCATTTTTACCATATCTCTTGCCATTTTTAAGCTACCAATTTGATATGACATCATTCCTTATTGTCTTATCTTTAATTTGCCACTGATTTCATGCAATTTGGTTAAATAATTAGGAAGATATGCTCAAATTACTCAAGGATGTCAAACCATACTTATAGACTTGGCAAAATGTCAAAAATTACGCTGTGACTCCAAAATTCACCTACCTAGAGACCAAATTAAAAATCAAGTGTGGAACACTAATTTGTAGCCTTACGTCTCCAGTTTCCATGACCTTAACCCATACTTCATTCGGTTCACTATAACTCATATTATGATTTTTCAATCAAGCCTATATCAGATAATACTTCATAATGCCTCATATATAGCGTTTTATTCTACATGCATCTTACTAGGGGTCAGATTGGGATGTTACAATAAAAATACTAAAAAATTTAGATTATAATTTTATAATAAATTGAAATTTTTATTTCGTAATTATAAATATAAAAAACTGAGAACTTTTGAATTAAAATTTAATTAGATTGACCCAGCCCAGCAAATGCGTAATTTTACTCTCTGCCCTGCCCTTCCCGCGTGCTTTGGTTCTTATTTCCTAAGCTAAGCTAACTGGCGGGAGAAGAAGAATAAAATCATTTCCTCAGTAAGACAAAAGCCAAAATCAAAACAATAACACATACCAAACAGATGGAGAGCCAGTTGCTGAGTCTGGTGGAAGCTATCAAATCTTCAGATGTAAGTAAACTTTTTTTGTTTTGTGTTTTTTCATCTTTCTTCTTTGCCTGTCAACTTCGGTGCAGAGTTTTAGTTTTCTTATTTCCTTGAGGTAAATTTTGCAACATAGAGAAGGAATGAGAAGCCATGCGAGCTCTTGAATATTTGGTAGTTTCTACATTATTGATTTTCATTTAGGATATGGCATTTTCAGATCAGGTTTAAGAATTTTAACTAGTTCATGCTACTTCATTACTTTATATGTATGATTGATGAAATTAATGAGTTTGGCATGCCTTAGGTCGTCGAAACGAGGATCCAACTGCTCAGTAAGCTGGGGGACTTGGCTTTTCCTGAAAATTCCGACTTGTTTGCTCTTCTTGAATGTCTTACAGTATCCTCTCGACCCTTTTATGATTCCGTTTTGCTTCTTCAATATATCCCCATATCTAAGTCCTGATTAATACATTATGTGTGATGGTTTAGTCCAAATTTTTTATATACTCTACTGAAAAAAAGGACCAATGGAATGGGCGGCTTCTTTGGCTATGAAGTGATTGTATGATTGTCTTTTTGCTTATGCATACTGAAGTATGCAGCCGCTATTGTTCTCAGTTTATTTGTGCTTGTTTTATGATTTATAACTTCTGATTGCCTGCTATTAGATGCTTTTCATTTGAGGTAATGTTTTAAGCCTGAACAAGAGACCAGGAATTTTGGGAAGACTTTACTTGTTTGGATGCGAGCCAGTGTTCATTAAACAGGACTATCTTGCATGTGGCAGCAAAATATGTAAATTCAGACTTGTCTGGGTGTTTATTACAATTTCTTGCTCTTGGGAATAAGGTACATCATTGTCTTGACTGTTGTTGTTAATGTTTCCCCTTCAGTTTGTTGAATCATATTAGTTTTTAATCATGAGAAAGATGACATATCCGTTAGGCAAGCAAATGGTGTGGAAAGCATCTGAAAATGACTATTATGTCATCTGAGGAGTCCCAAGAAGAAGAGCATTGCAACTTGTTCTTTCAGGTATATGATGAGTGGTGTAATTTGCCATATCTTTGTTGAAATGGTTTTTCAGCTGTTGCAGTTGTATTCCTAGTCTTCAGTTGCTACTAAACTGTAGACTTTCTAGTTTCTCACTTTGGATAGTTTGATAAAATGTGAATTAACTCAAAGCTGGGGAAGTGAAAGTATCATTGCCTTTTTATATTTGCTTTCCCTTTGAAGGGAAATTGGTTTAAGTATTGACTTTCTTCTGAGAAACTTTATGATCTACTAATTATAGATCTATTGCTAGACTACTGTAATGATTAAATGGTCATCTCTGAAAGGAACTCAACTTTTCTTTAATAGGGGAAATTCTTATCACGCTTGACACTGTATATTTCTGTGTTAGAAGTATGAGTATACTTGTTCTTGAAAACTGCTCATGCCATCCAATGTGTTTGAAATTAATGTGACATACCTATATGAACATTTCCAATGTGATGCATATTTCTTAATAATAATGCAAAATTTAATACTAAATCCAATATTGTCAAGGCTGCAGTAACTTTTTGGTTAAATTACATTTCATCTATTTGTTATGTGATTGTTTACAGACAGGAATTTAGATAACGGTGATATCGTGTTCCACAATTGCTGCAAGGTAGACAAGATGAGATTATCATGCCAGAAAGTGCCTTAGTTAAATGAAATGCCTAATGGATACCCCTTCTAGTTACTTTGTGTTACTAATCTGTTCACTGGACAGATTTAGCTTTCATGTACATGTCTATTAGTTGTTATCTTTGAATCAAGATCTTCTACATAAGAGAATTTGATACTTGTCCTTGCGATGGAGTTGATTTGGGGGATCTTCCCAAGTATTGTGAGGGCCAACTTGTCCTTTACAGGAACTGTAATCTCTTTTAAGATCTCCCATGACTAGGAAAATTAAATAAACTGTCTTCTACCTGTCACTTCTTTTTTTTCTATTTCTTTTCCTTTGTGATTGTTTACCTATTAATCTTACCTTCTGCAGCTTCTTGTTGATTTTCTAAGCTTCTCTGCTAATGTCATAGAGGCTTTGACAAGATATGGTGTTTTTGCTGACTGTGCATCAGTAGCTATTGTGGAGAAGTTCATCACAGAGCAGCTGAATTTAACAAAAGATATAGCATCAGAAATTAAGGTTAACGGTTTGCATTCTTATGAATTATTTTCATGCTTCAGTTGTTTTGATTTGTCAATTATCAGGCTATTCTCCAATCAAGCATATCTCTCTTGAGATGTGACTGCTAGAAGTTTATCAGCTTTCTAGTTGGTCAAAAGTTTGATGCCAATAGTACATTTATGCAGTCTTCTTGGAAATCCAGTATGCAATGCCTTTATATCCATTCTAAGCATAACCCAACAAGAAATTCTGAAAGTATTAACAGGATAAATTATGCTCGGTCAATCTCATATGTGAACTCTGTCTTAACCTGATTCAACGATTTCTTGACAGATGCAGAATGTGGTGGATGGACTTGTAACACTTACAAAGGAGTATATTTACCATGCTGAGTCTTTTTCATGAACATACCATATTAAGTTGCAACATTGGAAGTTCAGGTTGTTTCCTGGAAGGATATTAGGAAGTTGAGCTCCAGTTAAATTATCCTGAGGGATGTCAATGCAATGTTTTCATTGCTCTGTTTTTTCTTGTGAAATGATATCAGTGGGTCTAGAACTTGATGCGATAATTACTAAAAGATGCAGTGATACAAATGTTTTTATAGCTTTGGAAATTTTAAAATTTTATTCTTGAATTATTTAGCTACTCAAAATTTGGATTGCTAATCTTCTTCTTAGAGTTTGAGGATTAGTTGAACGCATGCTGTCAATGATCTGTTTGTCTCGCTCATTTCTTTCTTGATTTTTGCAACTCTTAGATAAGAGTGCAACTTTTTACATGTGCTTGTTCTCTTTTCTTTATCTTTTAGTCATGATGCAAAATAACCTTCTGCTTGCTTTTGTTTGTTAGATAATCAATTCATTTGCCCCAGAGTTGCTTAAGGCTGTACAGAAAGTGATTGATACTGTAATGAGCCTATGCAAAGATTATTCGTCATCTGTCAATTGGAGTTCATGCAATTCAAAACCTGAGAAGAACGATAACAGCATAGACTGTGAGCTGGCTTTTGCCAATAATCATGTAATCAACGTAATGAAACTTACAATGGAGAGATTATGTGAGCTGGGTGTCCTTGCAGCAAATGACGGCGGGAGTCTTGTAACCATTCTCAATATGTCATGGAAAGGGGTGGTTTCCTTACTTCAGCTATGCAAGGGGGCAATGAAAAAGATTATAGATGTGGACAATATCATTTTAACCCTGATTGCACTTGTAAATGCACCTCTACGATGTGCAGCTGATGCATGGTCGTCCTCTCTAAAGGACACTGTTTCTATAGCTGAAGCTAGAAGGATTTTTCTTCCTGTAAAGTTTTACCTCATTAATGTGGTAAAAATATCTTCTCTATATCCATTTCAAGCATACCAAGTATACAAGGAGATAACACACTGTATACTTATAATCTCAACCTTTGGAATTCTATTGAGCTCAGAAAAGCTTTTGAATAATACTTGTGAAGTGTTCTCAGAACTTCTGGAAAGAACATGTGTTGATTTGCTTCATTCATTACTCAATTCTTCTGAAGTGAAAAATAATCTCAAGTTAGAAATACTGGATTGGATTTTCAGTGATGAATACTGCTCTGACTCTGCTGATGAAACCTCGGGAAGCTACTGTGGTATGAATTCAATGGTTGAAGTCTTTTCCAAGAGATGTGAAACTATGCCCAGAACAAGAGTGTTTATGCTTGGTACATTATTTCATACCTTGCTGAGATATTCTGTTGATTTTCAGGAGGATGTAAAACTGAAACTTGCTAAGAAGCTCCAGTGGCTTTTGGATATCTTGGTTGAGGAGGAGGTATATTCCTCCATTCTTCATATGCAAATTCCTGTACCCTATGGCTCTAGAAAAACGTTAGAGTTGGTTTGGCAGCCTGTATTTTCGGTGCTTTTGCATGCATTGAAAACATTCATCATTGTTGTATCTTCAAGTTTAGATTGGGTTAAAGTGGAGTCTTTCCTAGTTGAGAATCTTTTCCACCCCCATTTTCTTTGCTGGGAGATAGTGATTGAACTTTGGTGCTTTTTGGTTCGTAATGCTCAAGAGGACATGATGAATGACGTTGTTGAGCAGCTTTGTTCAGTAATGAAGTTGCTGGCATCGTCAGAATCAGTTTTCATTCCTGGTTCTCCTCTGAGGAAAACAGCACGAACAGTGTGCTTACTACTTTCTTATTGCACATCTTTGGTGGAACATGTTTACATTTCTGTTATGGATGAGAGATCTCAATTGTCATCGGTTTTGTTTGGAGTGCTGATCTTGGAAGGCTTTCCTTTGAACTCACTCTCAGATAACATTAGGACTATCGCAAAGCAGAAAATCATAACTGATAATTCTGGCTTCACGGGGTGTTTTGACGATAAATTGTCGAATAACTGCAACTCTGGTGCATTTGGGCTTCCTGTATTTACTTTATCTGCTTCTTTGCAGTTCCAGTACGTAACATTTCCGTTTCACAATTCATATTGAATTCTCTTTTATGCCGTTAACATTCCCGCATAAGCGATGAAACTTGCATATAATTTTCTTTCTATTTGTTTGTAATTTGATTACAGATATAGTTTACAAAAGTCTGTGTCAATAATTGCAGAATATATCTATGTTTTTAGGAACAGATGATTGTCCGTTATAGCTACATTTTGATTATCACTCTTTATCAATTTATAGTGACCAATTAGAAATTTTCTCCTTACTTCAGCTTTTCTCTATTGTATTACCATATTTTGTGTGTCGCCCATTACTTCTAAGCAAATTTATGCATTATAGTCTATGGTAGCAACATTGATGAAACATTTCTATCTTGTAGCCAAGTACCATGTCCGATGTGGATATCAAGACCCTGAAGTTTTTAATTGCTATTCTTCATAAATTACGAGATTCCATGGACAAATTGTCAGTGAAACATTGCGAGAAGCTTTTAAGTGAGACGCTGGTGATTGTGTCCAATGTGAAAAGTCTATACGAATCTGATATGATGGAGGAGGTCATATTGGAGCTACAGTATCTGTTCATTTCGGGGCCGGGAGCCTCAAATGCTCAATTATCTGTGTGCAAACCATATCTGACTCTATTTATAGGAGGACTTGGAGGCATGGAAATGGCAGAAAGAGATGATTGCGGAAAGAGCTGTGGTGTGTGGGAACTGTGCCATATGCTATTCAGAGAGAAGCATTGGGCACTCGTTCATCTTGCAATTGCAGCGTTTGGGTATTTTGCAGCACGTACTTCCTGCAATCAGCTATGGAGATTTGTGCCACCTAATGCGGCTCTTTCTTACGATATAATGTCAGGAAAAGAAACTAATGAAGAGAGATTCATGTCTGAGCTAAAGGCATTTCTGGAGAGGGAAAAGGCTCTTACTACTATTGCACCTGGGCATGATCAGATTGAATCTCTTGTGAAGGAAGGTATACTGTTGAAAGAAATTGTTCAAAAGACTCGAATTGTGGGTGCAGAGGCTATGAGATGTGAAAGCATGGAGACAGAAGTTGATAATTTGTCCAACAAGAGAAGGAAACTCCCTGATGGAATCAGCAGAGGAATTGAACTGGTTCAGAGTGGCTTGAAGGTTATTGGTAAAGGTCTTTCAGAGTGGCAACTAAATCACTTGGAGTCCTCTGAGCTTCACGACAACTTATTGTCTCAAGTGTCTCACCTAGAAAAGTTTGCCAATCATTTAAAAAACATGTTTCCTATTATTGCCATGCTCGCAAAAAATACATAAATGTTGCTTATAATTTCCTTTAAGATTAAATATATTATAATAAAGAGATACAAAACTATATATGCCATGTAAAATAGAATACTTTATTTCTACTCCCATTATTTTATTATGTTGATATGCTCTTGCTCTAACAGTCACGCCTCAATAAGTAGCTCCAGATAGCTAGTCAACTTAAATGGCTGTACCTTGTGCTGCACAATCAATGAATAAACCTTATTCCTACTATTACTATAGTGTTATTGTATGTTAATAAATAATTTATAATACGTAAAAATATTTTATATGCTTATAAAATAACTATTATATAGTTAAATTTTATTAATCGCCTCTTATAAAAATTTAACACATTAGTCACGAAATCTCTTCTTGATTTATTTAATCAATTTGCCTCTAATGAGTCCACGGAACTTCCATAAAAGAAGGAGTTCATTGCCTCCTTGTCATTTCAGCGACAATATGATGAAAGCAAGAGGAGATTGTGTTCTCTGTGTTAAAGCATAAGCTTTAGAGGCATAATATATTGTGGTGTTATTTAAATTAAATATATTCAAATAAAAGGAGGAGACATAATCATATATGTGTATTTTCATTTAAATGAAACAGTTTATTTTATTTATTTAGTTCCACTTAAAGAAAAGATCTTCTTTTGCGGGTTTCTCTCTAAAGCCATGCACACCATCTACATGAACTCTCCAAATGCTATACTTAAAGATCCTGCCCAAATCCCTCTCAGAGTCGAATACGTCGAAAACTACGGATCTGCCATTTGAACTAAACCCACAAAAGTACAATGTCGAATGCCAGATGTTTTCGTGAAACCTGAACTCATATGCATCTCCGATAGGAATAACATGGACTCCTAAGTCGTCATCTTTGGATTTGCAGTGAACAGTAACATTTGCTTTGTCCTCCGAGTCATTGAAAAGTCCCACCGTGATAAGTGGCGTGATATGGATACTTTCCGTCTCTCCAAAAATACGCTGTATTGCTGTAGTATAAAGGACAAGTATCAAAAGTTTACTTAATGGACTCATAACTTTCATTTTCTATGGATTTGATTCTCAGTAGTAGGATTATATGGTGCTTTTAAAGGATTAAATCTGAAACGACTCTTTATAAATATGGAAGGAGTGCATACCTAACATAATATATATATCAAGATGGAGTTGAAAATTTAAACAATTAATATATGATTGTGCATTCATTTTTTTACCTTTTGTTTTTTACTTTTCAGATAAGTATGAAATACACGTCAACTTACTCTCCTTTCAACATGACGTATAAGAATGAATTATTTTACATTAGTTTTATTTTTTTTTATTAACATCCTATATTTATTAAATATATCTCATATTGTTGAAGACGAACGAAAATATGTAAAACTATCTAATCCAATTTATTTTCATAAAAATTATACCAATATAGAGAATAAATATATCATGAAAGATCTGAAATATGAATCGATTAATTTAAATAGTATGGATTAATCTTTTTATATCCTTGTTTAAGAATGAAGGATATCGTAATCAATTTTTTTTAATTCTCACAATTGTTGTAAAATTAAATATATTTGATGATATTATCACTTCCTCTCCAACAAAAATTTAAAGAATTTTGTGATTAAATTGTAAATCCTTGGATAAATAGATTTTTTTTATAAAATTAAATTCAATATAATGTAATTATAATATAATTCCAAATTGATTAGAAAATTTAAGCTTGAAAGTCTTTCGATCATACGCAAGAGGGAGACTTTTTTTTTACTAGAAGAAAAAGTGACTTCTTATTATAGTTAAGACCATTTAACAAAAAGTTTCCGCTTTTCAATTCCCTTGTGATCATACCCATGCACGCCATCCGGAAAAAACCTCCAAACGCATTCTTTGTTGCATCTGTAATGATCCCTATCATCATCATAAGCATCAAAACCTACAAATTTGTCACTCCAATAAGTATTGCAATAGAACAAAGTTGTTCCCCAGAAGTTTACATGAAACTTCCATTGATAAGTTACTCCTGCTTCAATAACATGGATGCCCAAGTCATCGTCTCTGGATTTGCAATGAATAGAGAAGCTTGACTTGTCCTCCATGTTGTTAATAATTCGGACATAAGCGCGGTGAAATGGCCAGAAGAATTCGTCTGTGACCTTACCCCCTTGTTCAGTTCTTCCAAGTATAGACTTCATTGAAGCAGTGCTTACCAAAAGCAACACAAGTTTGTACAGGAGACTCATAATTTATTATCTTGACTTGTCTGTTAATTTCTAGGGAGTTAATTAATTTATAAACTGAAATGGGAATATAGGTTCGGGTTCAAGTCAGCCTCCATAAATGTAATTGTGTTGACTATATTAATTGTCAAAACAATGACCAAGTATAAAATAATGGAAATTAATTATGCATTAAATTTTCATATTAAAACTTTTGATATCATTTTCCACTCTCCAATTTTGTTATTTAGATATAAATGAAGATTTAAATTCTGTTTTGTTTATTCAAGTAATTAGATTGGTACTTCACAGAGAATAAGTATCAGAATAATAGCCTGTTTTTTTCTCAACGACTAACAACAATAAGACCACCATTCACAACACAAACGATTCTCATAATATTTTAATAGATATTAATCTTCTAACCCAAACTCTATTAAAAATTATTTCAAGCCATTATGTATTCTAGATCTTACAATTCCAATTTGTATTCATCGAATATGATCTCCTAGGTTATATCGATGGCTCAAAATTTTGTTCAAAAAATCAATGATGTCAATAAACCAAATCCAGAGTATATAATTATTCAAAAATAAAATAAAATCCAGAGTATAGAATCTGGATTCTACAAGATCAACTCATTCTCAATGCAACTATAGGTTCTCCATCTCCCACAATAATTTTGTTCATTGCTCGTGGAAAAACATCAAAAAAAGCATAGACAATATTGGCATACATATGCCAGACCATGTCATGGACGAATCAAGCAGGTGAAAAACCAATTAAAGCAACTCAATAAGTGATCTATGTGTTGTTGAGAAATCGAGACGGGATACGATCTTGACCGCTATAGGATAATTACAGAACCTTTTAGTATTTTAATTTTTAGAAAATCAAGATCACTTTAATTCTATAAAATGATTAACACATAAATCATAATAAAACATAAATCTTAATTCGTGTCTTATTCCGAAGCTTGATCATATTCTTGATGCATCCCTCGAACGGTTTCCAAAATCGATCCATCTCAATCACCATAGCCACACAAGTGTCCGACATCTAATGATATCTACAAAACAGGTTGAGAGAATTCTATAACTCTTATATAAAGGGTTAAGCAAGAAGTGCTAGCTCCATTAGAGCTTAAGCCTATTTATAATAAGTTTTGAAAATTTTAGTAATTTAATTGAAATTAAATTCTAATTTTAATTAAACTTTAATTAGAATTACAAATAATTCTAACTAAATACCGATTATGCCTAAATAAGATCAAATATCTCATATTTAAACATAAAATTTCTCAAACTTTACAATCAAGTCAAACTTGATTAAAATATATTTGTTCTCTTCAATCCGTTATTAACGTGAGACTCATTAGATTCCCAAATATGTTGGCAATGATTATAAATTATAATTAGAATTCATAATTAGAATTAGATAAATTAAAGCACTTTTTAATTTATCTTTTATTCTTCAATTAGATAATTTATAATCATATATCAAGATTGATGTCTAGCAACATATAGAATTTTAATTTATCTTTAATTCTTCAATTAAAAATTTATAATCATAGATCGAGATTAACGTGTAGTAACACATCTTAACCTCCCACATATTTAGGAATGTCAAAGTGGTTATGACTAACCTTTTTGTGCATGATCCACTTTCTCTCGGCTATCAGATGTGTATAGTAATCGGCCAATCACCTACTCTTAGCCACGTCTCCCTCTCAGCTTGTATAGCTCGGAAGGAATTTGATAGTTGAAGTTTCGTACTTTCAAGCTCGGATAAATGGCAGAGGCTACCCGAATATTTTTCCTGCCATTTGGCTTTAGCAAAATGATCATAATGAATATACCCAATTTTAGCCGAAATACGGCTAAAACGACCCTTTGCTCACCAGAAAACTTAGAT
>JANIMX020000569.1:1072684-1088476 GCA_024582655.2 Erythroxylum kunthianum
TATCTTCTGGTCACACAAGATTCCTGATGCACTTCTCCATTTAAGTCACCTTGTTCTGATCCGGTGAACTATGTATTCATCAATCTCTCTATTGCTTTGGATGATTGATCCTAGATATTTAAAACTCTCATTTTGTGGTATAACGTCTGAACCAATCTTTACCTCCACATCTGTAACTACTCGTTGTCCCAAAAAGTTACACTCCACATATTTCGTCTTAATCTTATTCAATCTGAAGCCTTTTAACTCTAACGTATCTCTCCCAAGTTTCAGCTTGACATTGACCCCCTCTTTCATCTCATTCACTAAAACAATGTCATCATTAAACAACATACATCATAGCACCTTCCCTTGGATATTCTTAATGAGTTCATCCATTACTATAGCAAATAGAAAGGGGCTTAAAGAATTACAATTAATTGTAACTAAATACCAATTATGCTAAAATATGATCCAATATCTTACATTGACCGTTATTTATTAAATATTAAATATTTAATCATAAAGTTTCTCAAACTTTATCAAGTCCAACCTGATTAAAATACTTTTTCTCTCTTCAAATCATTCTTTGTGTGCGACTTATTATGTTCCCAAATATACCGGCAATGGATATAAATTATAATCATAAATCATATTTAAAATTAGATAAATTAAACTCCTTTAATTTTATCTTTAATTCTCTAAATAAACAATGTATATCTATAAATCAAAATTAGCGTCTAGCAACACATCATGACCACCAAAACATTTAAGAATATTAAAGTGATTTTGACTATTCTTTTTCGTGTATGATTTTTTTTCCGTATAATTCAATTCTTTCATTATATAATGTTTCGATTAGGCATATAGCATGTAATTGATGTCTACTTCATTTAAATCCAATCATATTAGTCTTCCATTATTAGTAATTGATTCTATTAATGACATTTGTAAACTATTTATAAAATGTCATTCCACCTTATTTAACGATCTCCTGAATCAAAACTAATCGAGAACAACAGAACATTCTCCTTAATTACTTTAGGGTTATGAATCCTATATTGATTACTCATTTACCTTCATATACTTTATGCTATATCCGATGACTACCACTGAGTTATCCTTGATTAGAATATGTCATAAATATTTTCAAAACAAAGCAATTCCTATAAGAGACAACTTTGGAGATCTAAAGCCAAAAGATCATTTATACAATCATCACAATGAGAACTTATATAGATATACAAGTAATGTTCAAAATAGATTTCTCATATGGGGTCAGTTAAGTAAACTTGTTCTCTAACAAACACCCACATGTTTGTTTAAGAATTTCCATACTTTAGTCAATGAGCTCAACTACTTCCTTCATAAAGACGAAACATAATGTATCCTAGTCTTTTTATGTTCTATTAATGTCCAGTCTTAATAGAATAATAACTTGGAACAATTTAAGGAAAATACATAAATGCAATATGAATTTCATAATTATGATCTCATCATAAATTCAATTGCAATGTATATTTATCCCACAAACTTTATCATATATATCTAAATATAATAAGATAAAGAATGCATTTAAATTATTTTGTCACTAAATTACAACCAACAGATTAGTTGTAAGGCATAAACCAATAATCTCTCACTTGAACCAATCATTTAGGTATTTTATACCATATTACTATATGATGATCATGCTATTGTTGGGGCAATGATTTAGTGAGAGAATTCTACAAGATTCTCTATAATAAGTACTTGATTAAATCTTACAACTTTCAACCTAATTATTATCATAATTAAGAAAAATTTCTTAAATACATACTTAGATCTTTTATGAGACCTTAGCTCCTTTTACATGCCAAATGGATCTAATGTTCCAAATACTAACATATTTACAACGTATGATTAGAATCTGTTTTGTAGTACAAACATATTTACAACGTATAGAAATGTTGTATTATAAATATAAATTTTATATCATAGGGTAAAATATATAAATCTCCTGTTGTTTAAGAAAATTTTGAAAGTTCTTTTAATTCTTGAGATTTTATTTTATTTTTCTACAAAAGCTCTTTTTGATTAAAAATAATGACAAGATATATATGGCGTGATATCATACTTATACCAATCTAATACTGCTACTTATATATGATAATTCAACTTAACTCTTAAATTCAAACTGAACGAATTAAATTCAACACAAAATAATAATTTAATATAATTATCTCAAATTATTAATTTAATTATTTTAGGTCAAATTTAAGAGTTGAGTTGAGTTATCATATTGCTAACATTTAATTAGTTCAAGTATGATATTTATACCATGCATATTATTATTATTATTATTAATTGAAATCTAAGAAAATAAAATTTTCTGAAAATTAAAAATTAAAAGATTATTTCGAAAATTTTAAAAGATTAGAAAGTTCTTTTAAAATTTCTTAAAATATAGAGGAGGTATATATATTTGAATAGATGATATCACATATATTTTACTTTTAAAGTTTGTGTATATTTTCGATATAATGCGGATGCTTTTCTTGTAATGTATTTTTAAATGTATACTACTCTTCTTAACTTAAACAGCGTTCAGTCCTTTTATTATATTACTTTATTGTTGGAAGAAGACGGATGGATTTTCCCACAGAGAGAGGGTGGGTGCAGATAAAGGTTTTTGTATATACTATCACATATTTAGTTGGATGACTAATTTTGAAGAAGATTACTCGGAAAGTTATAAGTTTGAGTCATGAAAATAATTTATTTGTAAAAAATTAAAGTGTGAAGGCTACGTGTAAATAATGTCTCTTACTCGATTATCGTAAAGTGAAAAAAATTAAATTTATTGTGATTCGTGATTATAGTATCATATACTTAGTTGAGTTTTAATTAATAGAATAAGAAACTCTTAAAATTTTTAATATTATGTGGCATAAGTTATAAAAATAAAATGAATGTTAAGTAATAAATTCATAAAAAGACATTTTTAGTATATATTTCAATTTTTTATATACGTCTTTAAATATAATATCTTGTAGTTATTTTCTCTTTTGCACTATAAATAACTTGTTCTGTTTTTCTATTTCATAAATCAAATGAGACTTTATATTTTTGTTCTCCTATTTATTCTTTTCTTTGTCTTTATCATAAAATATTTATTTTATTTAGTAAAATTTATCTTTTGCATATTATTTATAGCTATTCTAATATTTAAAATTTAATAACACAATCATTATGTTTTATATAAACTTTTGTTTTAAACTCTTTTAGGAGATATTTAATAATTCAAAATATCGCACCCACGACTATCATCATCCTTAGATCTCCAATAGCCCTTGTGCCTAATCTTGAATATTTTCTCAACGCTGCCGTATAAAGATACAATCTTGGAAATGATTATTGTTAATTTCAGTTCATGATATAAATAAGCTTCCCCATAATTGCAAAATCTTCAAGAGTGATCCTTGAGCAATCTTTCAAAATAGCTACGTGCTAAAAAGTCACCGAGGAAGCCCCAACTCCCAAGTATTTACTTTATCATACGGCATACATTTGTACACAGGCTTCACTAGTCTCTGCCACCTTAGCGCACTTGCATGTCAACGTGCTCTCTCCACACCCATCCCACGTTTCCCATCCCATTCACTTCTTCTACCCGCACATATGCGCGGTAACAAAACCAATTCACTCGTCAAGTCCATCTTCAATGGCATCCAGCGATCAGCCACCACCTCCGGAACAGTGCGACAACGAGTCACTCCCACCAGGAAAGACCATGTCTCTGGAACAACAGATGCTTGACAAAGGTGCTCAGATGATGCAGTCTCTGAAATCTGTGAAGCAATTTAGTCAACATGTATGCACCTTCGCTATCTATAGCCAAGACATGACTCGCCAGATCGAGACTCACCACTATGTCACCAGGATCAACCAGGACTTCCTTCAGTGTGCTGTTTATGATAAGAATGAATCCCATGCCCGTCTTATTGGTAGCTCTGATCACTCTGTCTTGTAATTTTCAAGCTGCTCTTGCACTTGCATGAAGATAAACAATGTCACATGCTTTTATGGATTGTTATTGAAGTTTGTTCTATGAACACTTTTCAGCTAATTATTAGTATTAAATCTCATATTGTTAATGAGTTTTAGAGTTCATAAACAGATTAACTATGGTTCCACGAAAGTTTACAGAAAACCAGTATGGACATAACTTGGTATTTAATTTAGCCAGAAGAATTACTGTAAATCATATTGATTGCTTGTAGGCGTGGAATACATAGTGTCGGACAAGATATTTGAGGCTTTGTCACCACAAGAGCAGAAGCTGTGGCACTCCCATGCTTATGAGGTTTGTTTCTCTAAATTATATATCGCGCGAGTCGCCCTCTTGCTTTCTTTTGCTTGTATGGTTATCTAGTTGTGTATTGTTCAAAGTTCGGTATTGGATGGTTTAGATCAAATCAGGCCTCTGGTTCAATCCAAGGGTTCCGGAAATGGTTGTAAAACCAGAGCTAGAGAACTTGGCAAAAACGTACGGAAAGTTTTGGTGCACATGGCAAGTAGATAGAGGTAATTAGTGAACCAAGGAACAGAATTGTTGCCGTCATACAATTTTATCTTAATAAACAGAAACCCGGTAATCTTGCTCGTTCTTGTGGTCATGTGATGTGAAGGTGATAAGTTCCCGCTAGGAGCACCTGCACTAATGATGTCTCCACAACCGGTGAACTTAGGCATGATAAAGCCAGACTTGATCGAGAAAAGGGACTACAAGTACAACATACTGACCGATGCTATCGGGCAATCAAGGGTCGAGATCGGAGAGCCGGAGTGGCTAAATCCACAAGCAGACTACTGGAAGCAGCATGGCAAAAGCTTTGCCCTAGACATCGAGCCCACTGAAATGAAGAAAATAGCACCTTTTCCATGAAATGAGATATAATACTGGAGGCTGGGATCCCATGGCTATAATAACCGTATACATATGTTTGTAGTTGTATAAATTATGCTTGTACCTGTACCTGTCCTTTCCTTATTTACGCTGCTCAAGATATTAGTAAGGAAAGAATCGTTTCTCTGGGTTTGTAACACCATTCCAATTCTCTGACCAATTGAAAAATATTCGAGTAATAACAAGGGTGCATGATGGTTAATCGAGGATGATTTGCGTCCTCCATGATCACTACCTTCTGTTCTCCATCTTCTTTGTATGTCACGATTATGAGCATTAGCTAACCTCTTTTGTATGTGTGTTAGGTAGAACACTCTGTTAGAACCAGGAGTTCGGCCCAATCTGGTTTGGTTTAAATTTAATGGCTTCAGTTCAGTTTCATCGGGTTTCAGAATATGTTCAGGTTTAAGTATTAATTTTTGGGTTAGGTTCGAACAGAAGCTACCGAAGGAGTAGTTTTTAACTAGAATTTTGCGAGCTTTTCGCTTCATCAATGAGTTCATTGACAATTCTTTTAGCAAAGAGCCTTAAATTTTTATTAAAGTTTAAAACGTTTTTGACTTGTCTTTTATTTGAGAGACTTAAAATTTTATTAGAGTTTAGAAAAGATGTGCATGTATGTCTGAACCATATAGAGTAAGAAATCGGATTCTTTGATTATGATGACATGTATATGTAGAGATGTGTTGAATATTTTATTTTGATGATATGTTCCTTCGTAACGTCTTAAAATTTGCATATCTTTTTAACCAATATTTAGTTTTCAAGTTTGGGAGATAATTCTCTTGCATACTTTATAAGCTTTGGTCGCTATTGTTTTATTATCCTCCAAGTACAACTCCATTTTCATTTAAAGTGTGTTTTCCTTTCATATATAGATTGAAAATTAGTTTTAGAACATCTTTATCCCCTCTACTTTGGCCTCTTTCTTGCATAAGCCAATGTAAGAATTTATCATAGTTAATATAGCTTTTATCCATTAAGCAGTAATCAAGGGTTTAGCACTGCATAAAAAAACTTTTAGGGGAATTTAGGCAGTTTAACTTATAAAGTGTAGTCAATTTCTGTCTCATCAATAGCCACATTAAGTAGGAGATCTTAGGTATTATGTATTTACTCCGTACCATTTTTCACCCTCACCTTCTTCCCTGAATAATTCTTTGCACAAATCAGTATAACCCATTTGAAGGGACACCAAACCAAATGTAAGCATCTCAATTATTTAATTTAAGGGTATGCCTTGGTAGGATGTTTAGAATACCAACAAGGACTACATTCCAACCATTCGGGTTCAAGAGTGTCTTCACTGTAACCTTGGAAGAAAATATTTGTTGCAATTCCTGCTTAAGAGTGGAATTGTAAAAGGAGTTTATATTGCTTTAGTTATTAATGAGATCAATATGTTTCTTAGCTTCATTAGTTACCTAAGAAATCAAGAATAAGAGAGTTTTATATTGACCTCTTAATACTTTTTTCCATAAGGACATAAGAGCGAATCCACACGACTTAAAGAGAGTCATTATTATGAAGAAGCCTCTAAAGTCTTGCGCCCATAAATGCCTTATTACACATTCTAATTTGATAAATTCTTAAACCCCCTTCCTTAATCAGTCTTTCAATCCTTTCTTCAACTTATTCCGCACTAAACTTCCCTTCTTTATAACCGTTCCAAAAGATTTTTTTAATATTTTCTATGGACTTGGTTACTCCTTTAGAGAGGAATAAATGGAAGGATTAGGGATGACATCGAATGGGATTGGGCTCGGGCCTGCCTTGGCTTGAGCTTGGTCCAAAAATTAATGTTCAAGCCTGGGCATGGCTCGAAGCTTAATCATGTTTGAGGCATATTACCTGAGCTTGATCAAACTCGAGTTTGGCCTAATTATTTTTTAATTTAAAATTTTGAAAACGACGTTATTTTTCCTAAAATGTCATTTTAAGCCTGAGCCTGTCTTGAAACTTAAAAATTAAAAAACTAAATTTAGTCCGAAATTGATCAAACTAGGTCAAACTCGTTGACTTCAGGTCGAGTTAGGCCAGGCTTGTCCCAACCTGTTGACGTTGAGTTGAACTTGAGCTTAATTGCTAAGTCTAAGGTCAGGCCTGTCCCAACCTGTTGAATTTGAATCGAACCCGAGCTTAATCGCTAAGCCTGAGGAGGACTAGTAAACTTGCAGTGAACTTAATTAAATAGATTCCCCTTATTATAGTTAATGATTTATTACACCAACCGTCTAGCCTCATTTGAATTTTCTTGATTAAAGGAGTATATTCCTTGAACTCTAGTCTCCTTGTGTAAATTGGTGGACCTAGGTATTTGAAAGGGGTAACACATTCTGGAGACTCATAATTCTTGAAACTCAATGTGCTATAGGATTGACACTCTTTGAAACAAATATATGGCTTTTATCCATGTTTACGTGCATACTTAACAGTCCATTAAAAGTTCTAATAGAAACCATGAGGAGATTCACAAATTTATTATAAGCCCTAGAGAATATAATAAGATCATCTGTAAAGAGAAAGGACATCAATCTTACCTTTTCACATTGGCTATGGAACTTAAAATTAGGAATGTAGCTTACATTGTTTTGTATTAGCTTAATGAGGGCTTCCAAGCATAAGATAAACAAGTATAGAGACATAGGATCACCTTTTCTTAGCCTTTAGGGCTCCCCATTAATTAACACACTAATGGAGGAAGAGTTGGTACACAATTTTATCCATTCTCTAAATTTCTTAAGAAATTTATAAGCTTCCATAATTTGGAGCAAGAAGTCCAAGCTTAGAGTGTCATTAGCCTTTTGAAAATCAATTTTGATGGCATACTTTTTGAGGCATTTCTTTTAGCATACCTTTTATATCCCTTATTATTCTTCCTTCTAAAAAAGCATCCTCAAAGTTAGTAATAATATACTTCAACATACTTTTTATCCTCTTTGAAATGATTTTTGTTGTGAATCACTAATAATATACTTAAGCACACTTTTTATCCTCCCTAAAATGATTTTCGTTGTGATCTTATACAAGAAGTTACAACAAGAAATAAGTCTAAAGTTATTGAAGGATTTAGGAATAAGACTTTGGAATAATGCAAAGTAATGTCTTGTTAATTTCTTTAAGAATTTTATCTTCGTCAAAGACCTCTTTGATTGCCTTCACCACTACATGCCTGATGAGAGGCCAAGCCTTTCTATAGAAACACTAATTAAGATCATTTAGACCTGGGGCACTATCATGGCTCATTTCAAGGCAATTTTCTTAATTTCTTGTTGACTTATAGGAGTTATTGGCTTACTGATAAAGGATCTTGACGTCTAAGGAGTTTCTTTACTAGAAACTGAGGTCCTAATTATGTTCTTGAAGAAGTCAATGCATGCCTCCTTTAGATCCTTCTAATTGGAAACTATATTAGCCCTTTAGTTGTGTAAAGTGCCAATGTTATTGGTGTTCTCCTTGCTAAAACTAAATTGAAAGAGAATTTAAAGTTTTTATCTCCATATGTAACCCGATTCACCCTCGATCTCTGCTTAATAAGGGAGATGTGGTTGGCTAATTGATCCATGTAGTCTCCAAAGGCCTTCTTTTCCTTACTTAGTAGTACACTATCCCCTAGTTATTTTCCCAACTCTTGTTGTATTTCTTTAAGAGAGTTCCTGGTTGTATTGACTTTCTCTAAGGTGTAATTCCCTCATTTAGATATCTTTAACAATTTAAGTTATTCTTTGACCTTTTTTAATTTTCTCACATATTCTAAAGTTTTTCATCCTTGGATTGGGATTGATAGACCTATTGCAATTGCTTCTAAGAATCCTTCATCCTCTACTAGATAATTGTTAAATCTAATTGGATAGTGCTTCTTATTCCTCACAAATAAATCTTGAATTACCACAATATAATGATCAAAGAATAGGTGAACTTCGAACACATCCAAGGCAAAGATAATACTTTAGCAGATTCTCTCTCTCGACTAGTTTGCCTCATGGAAGGATGTCATTCACAAACCAAAGAAATGATGAACTCAATGTCTCAGGAGCAACAGAAGCAAGAAACAACCAGCTCAGAAACTATATGCTTCGTCTCAGTCCAACCCTCTCAGTTAACAACCGTGATGAGTTCAACACAAGAACTCAAGAAACAGACCAGATTGAAGAAAAAGCTGCACAGGAAGCAATCCAAGCGATTCAATTCTACTGGACTATCCTTAAAGAAAAGGATAAAGCTCACAGAAGGAACTTCTCGATCAATCCCTTATGGGACTATGAGCAGATGGAAGTCACTGAACACAAGAGGAAGACAAAAGCCCTCATCCAAAAATTCACAAGAATCACAGCAAAAGCCAAGCGATTCTCAACCAGGAGAATCCTCAACTATTACCAACCAGGATCAGAATTTCAACCACATCACGAAGATGATGATGGAGCAAGCACGGACTAGAAAATGACAGTTTGCAGAGGAAGAATTCCACAAGAAGCAGGTACACCCCTCTACTCTCTCAGCCGTACAACGCCCGCTTCCCTCAATAGCTCTTGATGTTACCATTTAATCTTCTAATATTACTGTAGCTCCATACACAAAATTGCATGCTCTTCTCCTCTGTTGTGCCACCGCCTCTCTACTCTCTCCAGTTGACTCTCGTATATCCCCCTTTTTATTCAGCTCTCCTATTTTATGATGTGACCATTTTTATTTTTAGTTTTTCTGTTCATCTTTTTGTTCTATTCAGTCACCCCCACTCTTCCCAGCTTTCTCTTTTCTTTGTTTTCTACCCTAATCAGCCCCCATGTGTCTCACGTGCCTCCCTGATGTGACTATTTATGTGTCTTCATATCATTGTAGCTAATTCACTCTCATGTTGTGTTCCAGCCTCTATTTTCGTTTCAGCCACGCACGTGCCTCTCACATTTTCAACCCTTCTTTTTGTTTCAGCCGCAACACTCTCTCCGTTTCAGCCTACGTTTTGTTTGTTGTTGACTTGCATTTTGTGTCTCCCTGATAAATCTTGCCCCTGCAACATGAAAACGTTGGCTGACTTGTGCTTTTTTTTTGTTCCATTCAACGCACAACGTTTGGGTTAAACGCAGACGTTTTGCTCTTTTATTTTTATTTTCTTCCATTTTAATTCTCAATTTTAATTCTTCAATTTTTAATTTATCTTGCACCATAATAAACCAATAATATTTAAAAATCATTTAAAATTAAGAATTAATAGGAATTAAAAGCAACAAAAATTAGACACAACAGGTAGCTTAATAGACCTGCAATTATTAGGTTAATTAACAATTGAAGAGAGATATTAAATGTGAAATTAATTATATTTAGGATTGCTTCAAGTCTAATTGAATAAGTTAGGTGTAGTTTTGTGAATCGAGAGATTACAATTCTATGATTATTGAATTCAAATAGGTTTACTTAATTAAATCTCGAGAAAAGGTAATCAAAACTTTAGAATATCTAGAATTGGGCATAAACTGAATCAACAAGATAAAGGGAAAATAAACAAAGGATAGAATAATTACTAAATCTTCAAACTTTGATCAACCTTATTTCATTGGCAGCTCAATTGTTTATTTGTTTAGTTTTATTAGTTATTTTAATTTCCAATATTTATTTTAATTCAAATCAATTGTTAGTACCTTAGACAAAATTCTATTGAAGTTGTTGCGTGTTTATTAGTCATTGTGCGAACGATATCTTTTGTGCTATAAGTTTTGATCTGCATACTTGTGATATTGAAATTTTTATATTATAAAACTTGTCAACAAGTTTTTGGTACTATTGTCGGGGACTGATTTAACATCTTATTCAATTTTAATTCCTTTAATTTAAGGATTTAATACTTTCTTATTTGATTGCAGGTGTTTGAACACAAGACTTAAAAAAAATACACAACTTATGGAACTTTTTTTTCTTCCAACCCAGTGAAGACATTACAGCATGGATGAGAGTTACTATAACACATATAATCTTGAGTGGCAATACCACCCAAATTATTCATGGATTAATAATGCGGGAGATTATATGAGAGCGCAAGGTCCATCAAATTTTGAACATGATAGGATTGAATACTTGGATTCCAAGTTAGACAAGTTAATAAGTAAGAGGAGGATTAAAGCCAAATTTGATAAATTTATAAAGAACCAGTCCTCCTCTGTTCTTCATAACTCGGAGGTTAAAGTTGGACAACCTTGTAGGTGGTGTTTGGCACACCGGACAACATAAGTTGTCCTGGGATTAAAATGTGATTAAAGTTGTCCCATGTTTGGTGTTGCTAGAAGTAGGTTTATATTATCCCAGGACAACCTTAAATGATACTAAATATGGGACTAAATTAACCCATGAGAACACAAGGGTTAATTTAATCCCAAGCGTCTAACACAAATGCTTCTTCTTCAGTCACCGACCCATCTTCGTCTTGCAAGCATCTTCTCTTCTCTGTTGTCCGTCTAATTTGTTGCGAGTATCTTCTGTGTTGTCCGTCTATTGTGAGTGAGTCTTCTCTTCTCTTCGTCTGTGTTACGAGTGAGTCGTCTCTTCTCTCGCACGCTTTAACCATTGACGAAGGGTGTTACCGTCGACAAAGAACTTTGATGACTCATCTCTTCTGTTTAGATTCGGTAAGTGTTTGTTCTTAGATCTCCTAATTACTTGGATATTTTCTTCTCTATTTTGGATATTGATTTTCTATATGGGTTTTCGTATAACTAAACAAAAACATCTGGTATGAGAAACCTCAGAAGAAAAAACTCGAGCTTGAAAACGAGTTTACCTGGAAAGAAGAGAGATTTGAAGGAGAATTACAGAATGGGGGAGTGTAATTGAGAGATCAAAGAAAATCGAAAACCCTAGAAATTGATAAGTTGTTGGTTAGGTATTTGGGTGCGGGGGATGTGGAGAATTGAGACTTGCAATAGAGAGAGTTTCATATGTCCATTTTTGGTGTTGCTAGTGAGATGAGAATGGAGATGGCCAAAGGTCCTTCTTCTTTACGAATGCACTTGATTGATTCTCTCTATGGGCTTGATCAAGCTGATGTTCTTTCACGTGTAAAGATTACCAACCTTGACGAAATCAAGAGTTCTGTTACGTAGGATGCCTATAATAAATGCCACACTTGAGTTGTTTGTATTAGATGCGAAGATTTATCTATGAAGTTGTATATAGTAACATTCCCTGTCTGACAACATGCTCTATTGGAATTTAACTACTGGAGTATCTATGTCCAAGAATCAGTTCCAGTCCTTGCATGGATAACTTACGAAGAAGGTGAATGGAGGTAAGGGGATTTTTAATTTTTGACTCTCTTCTGTTTGGTTCTACTTCTACATTATATTTCTGCTCGGTGGATTTTGTCTGAATTGCTTGATTTCTTTCGGTGAAGGAATATGCTCTCTGCTTGCTAAATTGGAAACCTAAAGCTAACGACTTAGCCTTTAATTTCTCATTAGACTGTAAATATTTGATGAAAAGTCTGTCTTGTTTTTTTTTTTCTTTGGATGAATGAGAGTTCATTATTTTGATAGGGGTTTCTCTGGTCTCTGTTATGTAAAACTAGAAACAAACAAGGGAATTTGGTTATTTGATAAACCTGGGAGTGTATTGGCCCTTCATTGTATGCAAAGTGCTATTAGATTTTGTCTTCATACAGAGGTATTTGGTCATTTGAGTTGGGATACTAGCTGTATTAAGAAATTGTTTTGTGATGGATTTTGTGATACAGTTGACCCGTGTGCAGTTGTTGGAGGAAGAAAAATGGAGGACAATATTGTTGAGACAGTGTTACCGTAATATGCTTGTCACTTGTTCATCATTTTAGACTCAAAGCAGTCTGCTGTGTTTGAGTTTTTCCACCTTGTCACTTGCTAACAGGGCAACTGATCGTAATCTAGGTTATCTCTGATGTTGGCTTTGTGTTGACCTAACCATCTGGAATGACTATTATTGAGATTTGCCAACCACCTACTCCTTGGGATTGGGTTGGTGGACTGCGATCTGCTGTTCAATTTGTCCTTTAGAGTTTAACTAATAGTATGTAGCAGATAAATGAAACAAGAACAAGTCCTAATTACGTCTGTTAAAACTGGGCACCTTTTGAAGGTAGTTCTATTTCCTTCACCATCAGGAGTGTTTAATTTCTTTTCTCTGATTTGATAAATCACTCAGTTATTCCAATACCCTGGTAATATAGGTTTATCATTTAACCAAGCTTAATTTGAAGTCAACCTTATAATCTCACTATGAGTCCTTTCACATCAGAACTACCACATGTTCTCTTTTTGATCTCCAACTTAAAACTTGCACGCTTTTCAATCTTCATTTTCATTTTTTGTTCACTTGAGTTGTTGTACATGTTTTTGTACAATGATGACCGGTTTTTGTACAACGAGTTATGCTGTTCACCTCACAAGTATTACATTTTTGCATTTATTATCTTAATTAAAACTGGTGTCGAAATATTCAGGGCTTCAAATTCTTTTGATTTCTTTGGATAATCCTTTCTTTTGTCAAATGATGGCACAGATTGAAGCTCTGGCTTTTCTTTGCTTATGTTGTTTCATTCGTTTCTCTTTCGGCGTCCGTGGGCTTACTTGTACAAGATTCAATTGTCAAAACTGGGTCTTCAGTTTGGACAGGAACTGCAGGTGTCTTGCAGTGTGTGTTTGTATTGAGCAGGTAAATGTTAGTTTTTCTATGTATACAGCTCTTATGTTGTAGCTTCAAGTGAACAAATGTGTGTACACTTTGCTGGTCTCTTACAAATCATTTGCATGGTGGCTGAGAGTTTAGATTTCTTTTCCTCAATTGTTTAAGTTGCACTGTATAACATCTTCGAGTAAATCTCTGGGAGACATTTTGCTTTCAACAAACCTACGTTTCTTTTTTATCTTAAAACAAATCCACTTCTTCCTCACAGACAATCATATTGCAAATTGAGAAGGCTGGAAAGTAGATTTATGAATATACGAACATATATGGACTGTTTTATGTTTCTTCAGATTTGATTACGGTGCTCTTATCGATTCCACTTGTACATTATTAGCAGTTTTTTATCTTACTTTTGAGTTCTTTCAGTGCATAGTTTTATTTTACTGCATCTAACTACATTTGCTTCATTGCAGTGGGCTGATTTACTGGACACACGGAGAATAACTGTTGGTAGTGTGGATGTTCTTTTCTCTGATCCGGAACGGAAAGAAATCAGCGATTGAATGTGTGTATAGTTACTTGTTAGGTCAATGGATGAATTATACTTCACCATAATGCGAATCACTATGATGTGCAAAACATTCTTGGCGTGGAGCTTCAAGCCTTCATGTCTTTGTGTGGTTGTCCTAGATTTTAACTTAACACAGCGACTCTAGCTTTTCAGTAACCACCATCACATTCTTTTTACTGAGTAGTCCAAGATCTTCATTATCATTACGATGGACCCAAACGTTAAAGGGCTTTTTGCCTTGCGACGATTACATTGATCCCTCCCTGGCTGTGGTCAGACAATAGCTAATTCTTATGTATTAATTTTGAGAGAAGCCCAAGTTAAGCTTAACAATATTTCCTAGTGGAAATCCAAAATGTACAGTTTAAAAGGGAGTTAAAAAGCCCGCCAGAACGGAGGCCCAAAAATTTGACGAGAAACATGGCTCTATGAAACTCAGATCCATCTTTCCTTTTTATATTTTATTTATGTAAAAAGAAAGTAGTTTTGTTTTGTCGCCGCAAATTGGTTTATGTAAAATGACCTGAACTGTTCACTTGCTTAAAGGAAACAAGCCAGGAATGAGGAATGAGGATTCAGGATAGCAACTAAGTACTAACAAACATCTAAATAAGAAAAATATAATAGGAAATCCAAATGGATAAGTCTTTCATAGTCCCACGCCCATGTCCATGCTCCTATAAAAACTACACACGCTCATGAAATGGCTCTCACTCCCATGACCAGATGACCACACGCCCGTGACTCAGCTTTCAGGAGCACGTAGGACAACTTTAATTGCAAGAAACTAACAGCTGGCGAAGCATGGCTATGTCGGGGAAGACAGAGGCATGTCGGGGACAAGGGCTCAGTCTCCAGACGTGCCACTTGCAGTCCATAGGCACATACGACAGATCCTGTCGAGGAAGAAGACAAGAAGCTTGAAGTATAAATTGAAAAATTCTCGGCAGAGAAAGGGGTTCTGACCCTCAGGGGTTTGGCACCACATTGCTCTGTGTTTAATGGTGTTCTTGTTCTATTTCCTATAGGTTTTCGACCGAGGGTTGGATGGAGGCAGAGGAGAATCCAACTCCTCGATATTCCTTGATGCTCAACTGAACATTCTCCTCCTCCTTCGATTTAGGTGATATCAATGTCTACACTTACTGTAATTTATTTTCATGCATTTTGGTGTAACTCTGTCTCTTTATAGATTGTTTATGTTGTCATGTTTATAATGTGACTATTATTCGGATTATCTATAAACCTTGATAGAATATTTAGATGGTTATCGATAAGTTATATTTTATTTACTCGTCTTCACTTGTATCTTTAGTTTTCTTTATTTTTTTAACAGAAGAGGACTTATGTTGTTGATATTATTTGTCTTGTTTCTGCCGAGATATTCTGTGTGAGTTCACTATGATTAGCCGAATGGATGCTTATGGGAATTTTGCCGAATGGTAAATTCGTAATAAATTGTTTGAATGAAAACCCACTTGTAATATCCTGTTCCTTTGTTAACAGGGTTAGATTTGTTTTCGAGTGATCTGTGTGGCGACTTCGGTTTGCCTTCTTGGTTTGCATGCATGTCATACGCATGATTTGCATTTGATTAAATTGATTTGCGTTGCCATGCTAGAATTGCATTTCATTGACTGATTCCGGG
>JANIMX020000569.1:1099275-1109489 GCA_024582655.2 Erythroxylum kunthianum
TATACAACTTAAAAAATACTAACTAAATCATTTCATCACAAAACGAGTCTTTTTTAATTATCTACTGTCCTTTCTATCCATGTCTTTTTGACTTTTGTGCACGACATCTTGCATTAGTCACACAGCTCATTTCAACTTCTTTCTATTTGTTTATTTTTTGAAAGGGAAGCAAGCAAACTTACGAGCAAATGGTGGCTTGCATGTTTCTTCTTTAAGGAAACACTGAAATGGAGCAACTGTGATAGGCCTGCCAGCTTTTTTTTGTCAGCAGTTTGGTTAATTTTTAGTTAACAACCATAAATATTCGTACGTTATCTTTACTTATTTAATTACTATTAAAAAAAAGATTTCGTATTTTTAGGGTTTCCAATAAATTTTTATTTAAAATGATAAACAACTAACATCTAATTGATTGATTAATTGACTAATTAGTTTGTTTTGTGGCCACAGACAAAAGCGGGCAAAGAGACCAAAATTCAATTAGTTTTGTCTAAACTTGGAAAGTTTCTTCTACTTCTAAGCTTTTCAGTAAACCGACGGATATGGGATGGGACGGTGCTCGAGGTCGAGGCCACCAAAAGCTGTAAGCGACTAATTAGTAAAATACCATATGATTACCAACCAAACTTAAAATAAACTTAGTTTTTTTTTTCTTTTCCGAAGTTAGATGAGAGACATCAATTATACGCACCTTCCCGTTACTTCAAAACCCGCCCTCTATGAATTCAAAATCATAGTCTGAACTAGAATACGAATCATAGGTTATATCTTATATGCCACAGGATTTAGCCATAATTGTTGTATATATAAACATTTATGCTATTGACAAGTCATGTTTGGTTTGATTATTATGCAGAAGTAACGATTATACTATTATTCAAGTTGTTTACCCTTGAATCTTTCTTGCCCTTATCTGCTTGAAATTGAATACTATCACATCTGAAAAATAAGAAATAGGTGCGTGATTTAGAAGAATTGAACAAACTTGTGGAGGTGAAAAGCCAAGTAGGTGTGAATGTTAGCCGCCTGAGGTATAAGCCTTCTCACCTCCTTCTGTAATTTGCCTCTCCTTACTCTGCTCAGAAGTTGAATAAAAAGAATGAAACCATCGTAGATGATGAACCAAGTTGTGATTGAGAGGTTGTTTCTCTTTATCGATAGCGAAGACATTGACATTGTAAATGTCGATTACATTGAACCTGTCAGTTAATTCTGAATTATCGTTTTATTAAACAGTTGTTTCATTAAGCAGTTCATTCTAATTATGTAACTTACAAATTATTAAAGAAATTGATTTACTAATTATTTGATTATGTAATCATTGTTAATCTGTTATCTAAAATTTAAATATTTAATTGATTACAATTTTATAGATTAACGTAATAATATCGTCTTGTACTTGTATATACAGTAGGAGATATTTTAAATTAGGGTATGAACTTTGAAGTTAGACACATTCTAACACTTGAGCAGGTTGCTCCGTATGCTCATGATTCTCACGAACCTTTTATATATCATCTATAGGGTATATGTCTCTTGCGACTCATCTTCATCAGGTTGCATCTAATCATGTCAGCATCACATGTTAGCTCATGTCCTTCGCTTTATTCACCTATAAACTGACCAACGAAAACAGTGGTAGAATCTACACTACCAAATGATGAACTGCTAAAGTAGTATTGTCTTCTTTGATGAGATTTGCACTCATCTCATGCTCATAAAAGAATATATCTCTACTTCTAACAACCTTCCTTCTTCTTTTTTCCGTAGAATCTATAATCAAACTCCTCATTACTATATCCAACAAACATACAAGGAGTACTCTTTAAATTCAGTTTTGATCTTTGCTTCTTTTGCACGTGCTTAAAGACTTTTCATTCTAACACTCTTAGATATGTATAATTCAAATCCTTCCCTTTTCATACTCTCTCTAAAATATCAAGATCTGAAGGGATTGTAGGAGTTTTATTGATCATGTATAATGCAATTTTGATCGCCTCATCCCAAAAAGACTTCAGTAGTTTTGACATTCAAATCATACACTGAACCTTCTTTTATAATGGTTTTATTTATCCTCTCGATAACACTATCGTACTGTGGGGTATCAGGTTTTGTCTTCTGCCTTATGCCATATCTTACACAATAATCCTCAAATTCGTTGGAGGTGTACTCGTTTTCATTGTCAGTTCAGAGACACTTCAATTTTCTCTTCGTCTCCCTTCCCACCATGACATGAAATCTCTAAAAGGTCTCTAACACCTGCCTTTTTTTTCAGCATAAAGACTCAAATCTTGTGTGTAGCATCATCAATAAAAGTAATAAAATACTTGATACCACCCAAGGACTCTTCCTTTATGGGATCACACACGTTAAAGTGCACCAATTTCAACTTTGTCCTCCTCCTTATAGTCTTATGATGGAAAGACACTCGATGTTGCTTTTTAGCCACGCAATGAGCACAAGAGTTGAGAGAAATCATAATCTTTACAGAGTTAAGTGATTTTCTAACTAGTAACTTAATCCTCTTCTCATTGATGTATTCCAAGGTATCACAAATTTGGTTAAATATGTTCGACATATAATTCTCTAGCATACACCTTTAAGTGTGTTTTGTACGGAGTCCACCCACAACTTCATTCATTTTGATCAATGAAGACAACTAACACTTTTGGAGTCTAAATTTAGCAGAAATAAATAAATAAATAAAATTCTATAAAATGAGATTAAATGCACAATAATAACAATAATCATCCACCTGAGTCGCACATAATAAACCAAGCCTTTAAAAATCTAAAATAGCTTCAAGCTATGTCTGGGGAGTATGATGCTCTTGTATAGAATGAAATATAGTAATTTTTTTCTTCTAATTCAACATAAAATCTAGTTGGCCATAAATGGATATTTAGAATTAAACATTTACATGATGGCTCTATTAATAGGTATAAAGCCCAATTAGTTGCTAAAGGATTCCATTAGCATTTTAGTGTTGATTATCACGACACATTCAATCTAGTTGTTAAATTTACTATTATTTGTTTGGTTCTCAGCCTTATCATTAGTCGTAGGTGTCCCTTTGTCAACTTGTCATCTCTCTGAAGATATTTATATAGCATAACCACTAAGTTTTTCTCATATATTTCTGCAAGTTGCATAAGATTATTTATAATTTTAAACAAGCACTAATAGCACCATCAGCTATGACAATTTATTGTAGCCTTTGGACTTACCAACTCTCATGTAGACACATCACTCTTTGTCATTAGTAACAATGGTGCTCTGATCTATCTCCTTGTATATAATGATGATATAATCAGTACTCTACATATAATACCACTGCAACTCAACGATTTATTGATCTTCTTGCCCAAAGATTTACCGTCAAAGATCTTAGTTATTTGAACTACCTTCTTACTATTAAAGTTACTACTACTTCCAATAGTTAACTTCTCTCTCAGGGAAACTATATCACAAATCTTCTTATATAAATATATTAGGGTCAAATTTGTCACCACTCCTCTCGCCATTGGACATAAACACATGATGATAGAAGAGTTCTAGAGTCCAGGTATATGTTGTTAATAAGTCTTTTAAGAAATGTTGAACTGTTGCTTGCTCCTCAACTAAAGCTAAATGTCATTATATCATTACCATGACAGATGAGTTACGATAGATTTGTTTTGATTTAATTGATTTTGGGGTTTGTATTTATCTTTATCGATATTATTAAGTTAATTTCTTAAAGATCAAGTTCAATGGAAGAGCAAAATAATAAGAGGATCGAACAAAGAACACCAAATATAATTTAAAAAAAGAATAAAAACATTCCATGTGTAATAATGATTATAATCTTTTTAGTCACCTTATCACGAGAAAATTTATGTCTAACTTGAAGAATGCCATATCTAAGTTAAGTTTGTAGAATGAACGTAAATTAAAAGTTGTTTAAACAAATCACTATAAATTGATTTTAACCCACTTTTGATATTTTATTTAATTATCATTATGATTACTTTGTGATTATATAAAATTATTATAGTCATTCATTATTTTTCAAATAAGCCAAAAGGTGAACTCACAATTCATCGGGAAACTTTTTGGATCCTAATGTGATATTTAATTAAACTGCTAGCCGTCATGCAGTACTATAAACCTGGGCATGATGACAATAGTATTGTCTAATAAACAAGACTCGATTAAAAAATTTGTGCAGTTTCAGAGGAGAAAGATACAAAAGAGAGGAGCTTACAAGGCCAAGCTGGCATCTCCACTAAGCTACAATAATCCAAAATTATTATTCTCCTGAAAATTTTCAATGAAAAGGAACCATCGATTATGGAGACACTAACATATCATAATCAACAACAAATGACCCTCACCCGATTCTCATCCTCAATAATCCATGCCCATCCCAGGAGCCATTGCTGGACCCTCCTTCTCGTCCTTGGGAAGTTCACTTACAACAGCTTCGGTTGTTGTCATCAGTGATGATACACTGAACAAGAAACCCACCAATTCTGTTAGTTAACAAGTAGTCACATAATTAACCACCTACCTCAACAAGGAATTCTCCAAATTACCTTGCAGCATCAACCAGTGCTGTTCTTATTACTTTCAGTGGGTCAATAATTCCAGCTTTTACCATATCCACATATTCACCTGGCACTCAACCAGAGAAGTTATCAACCACTTAACCAATGGTATACAAGTGTACACTGAAGTATTATACATCCACATAAACATCACTGACCTTTAGCAGCATCATACCCAAGATCTGGGTTATCCTGCTCCAATAGCTTTCCTACAACAACAGCTCCCTCAACTCCCGCATTATTTGCGATTGTATGTACAGGTGTCTGCATTCAAACTCAATTTTCAATGAACATCAATTGCCATATGCAGTCAAGCTTCATTCTTTTAAGCCTATGCCCTTGGCAAGGCAGAAAGTTTGAGTTGTTGAACTCGTTATAAACAACTAACCTTCAGAGCATTCTGAATGATCTGCACACCTATCTTTTGATCAAAGTTAGCAGTCTGCAGTTTATCCAACTCCTTCGATGCATAAAGAAGAGCAACCCCACCACCTGCAAGAAGAATAGACCTTAAAAAAAATTCCAATCACTTCATCATAAAGGTATGACCTCACCCAGTGAAGGTGGATAAAAATGTTACCTGGCACAATACCCTCTTCAACTGCTGCTTTGGTGGCATTTAGAGCATCTGTAACTCTGTCTTTCTTTTCACCAACTTCAATTTCACTGGCTCCTCCAATCTGCATCAATACAACAAATATCCGCTCATGCTACCAAAAAAACTACCTCAAAGAATTGGAATAGAGCAAACTTCTCGATTTAGACATCATATGCTATAAAAAGCACTAGTTTACTTGCTCTATTAAAGGCATGCTGAAAGAAACAGTGTTTCACAAGAAAGCTACCAGACCTTCAGTACTGCAACACCACCAGAAAGCTTTGCCAGTCTTTCTTGCAACTTTTCTTTGTCGTAGTCAGAAGTGCTCAACTCTACGGCAGATCTGATCTGTAAGCATAAGAGTATCAATGTTTTAAATTCCTATCGAAGGATGCCTTCAAAGTGGCTCACAGTCCAATTCTCAGTAATAACACACCTGTTCACATCTTTCTTCAAGGGACTTCTTCTCACCAGCACCATCAAGAATGACAGTATCATCCTTTGAAACGGTAATCTGCAAGACAGACCAGAAAATGGTGCATCAAATTTACCTCAACTTTTCGACAATTGGGATTCAAGGCTAAACCAGTCCACCTGACACCAGTCAAATAAAAATTCTGCTTCACCTTTTTGCAACTGCCAAGCATATCTAGATCCACTTTGTCTAGATTGAGGCCAAGCTCTTCAGTTATAACCTGAAAAGTACAAAAAACATGTTTCTAAAATGATTTTATCTCACTCATGCACAGAATTTGTAAGGCAAGGGGAAGCAAGCTTACCTGGCCTCCTGTGAGAACAGCAAGATCCTGTAATCCAGACTTCCTGTTCTCTCCAAAACCAGGGGCCTTAATAGCACAGACCTGGATGTCATTGACAGTAAACCAGCATAAACTGGTTAAACTTTCCAAAGTACACCCAATGAAACATGAATATTCTCATATCTCTTTCAATTGCATGTACAGGTACCTTAATTCCTGCACGGAGCTTGTTCAGAATAAGAGTAGCCAGAGCTTCACTTTCCAAATCTTCAGCAACTATCAGCAAGGGCCTTTGCCTCTGAAACAAATATTTGAACACATCAAAAGGTAAGGATTTTTGTCCAAGTCTGATGAGATCTTCAAGAGTACATTCCAAATAATGATTGAAATGATTTTAATCCTGTAAAATTAGGAAATCTTAAAATGTGCAATTTAATTTGAAGGTTTTCAATTTCATTCAATTCAATAAAACTATAAATCAGCGGGATTTCTACTGGGTGTTGTTGTTGTCGTCAATAAAACTATAAGATCATTTTGCTCTCTTCAGTCTCCCTATTGGTAACCTTCTCTCTTTCACCCCTCTTCCCCACAAAATCAAATATTCCTCCTCCTTTGCATAATGCATGATACAAATAGATTCTCAACCGAATCACTCTTAATTGTATATGGGTAAAGAGTTATCAAAACAAACAATACAATCCAACTCCCCACAAGCACAAATAAGGAATTCTGTATATGTTACAAAGTTTAGTCTACATATAAAAATAACAAAACAAGAAAGTTCTCCTTGGATGATTTTGATTGTGAAATTCATTTCACTTGTCAATGAAATTCCCACAAGCACAAATAAGAAATTCTGTATACGTTATAAAGTTTAGTCTACGTATAAAAATAACAAAACAAGAAAGTTCACCTTAGATGATTTTGATTTTGAAATTCATTTCATTTGTCAATGAAATTCCCATAGAATTGACAGAAACAGTATGTAACACACATTTACAAAGTACAATCGGCAAACAAAATGCTCACCTTCAAGGCCATCTCCAAGACTTTCACCACAGCATTAACACTTGAAATTTTCTTCTCATGGATAAGTACAAGTGGATCTTCTAGTTCCTGTTTGTACAAAGACAGTTGGATTTCAAATTAACAGAACAAAATTCTAAGACTGAATGTTCCTCAAAATTTTCCAAAGGATAGGATGGGCATCATTGTCAAGGTCAAGGCTATAAGCCGGAAATTAGAGCATATTAAAGCTTACACATTTTTGGTTTTTTGGGTTTGTGATAAAATATGGTGATATGTATCCCCTATCCAGCTTCATCCCCTCAACGACTTCCAATTCATTGTATAATGTCTTCCCATCCTGCAAAATTTTTGAAATGGACTAGTACCAGAATATAACAGCAACAGTCATAACAAAAGTAAAAAACTCAACCAAAGCCTCATGCAATCAGCTCATTAAGAGAATATCACAACTGATGCCGTTGCTCTCAAAGAAAGCACATATAGAAAGCCTTCACAAATTGGTTTAGCATCAGCAAGACAAAATGTGCAGAACAGTACAAGCTACTCAAAAGCAAAGATTTAAAAGCAAAAACAATATTCTGAGGTTTTAGCACTCTTTTAACATGGTAAAAGCACATGTAAGTGGAGCTTACTTGTATTGTAATGACCCCGTCTTTGCCAACCTTCTCCATGGCCTTTGCAATTAACTCACCAATTTCTCTCTCTCCATTTGCTGAAATAGTGCCAACTTGTGCTATTTCTTCAGATGTACTGATCATTCGTGCTCTGCTCTTCAAGTTGGTAACAACATTATCAACAGCCATACTAATACCACGTCTAAGATCCATTGCATTCATTCCTGCTGCAACAGACTTGCATCCTTCAGTGAAAATTGCTCGAGTAAGAACTGTGGCACAAGTGGTCCCTGAAAAACAATTACAGAAGTTGTTATGACCAGGGGGGGAAAAAAAAGATGGACATAATTTGACAGCCTTATTCGTGTCGTGGAAGATCCCTTACCATCGCCTGCAACATCATTGGTGGCATTTGCAACCTGCTTCACAAGGCTAGCACCAACATTCTTGACTTTGTCCTTAAACTCAATACTCTTGGCAACAGTCACGCCATCCTTTGTCACTTTTGGAGCACCAAAGCTTTGTTCAATAACTACATTTCGGCCCTGCAATGAGCAGCTGAATATCATCAAGCTCATTCACTCAATACTCTTACACTCTTTCACGCATTGAGATTGTAATAATCAATTAAACAAGTCATGCAGCTTACATTTATATTCAACATTTCGTTAATAAAACCTACAACATTGCCATATGCCATATGGATGATCTTAATGTTGCTCTGGTATGCCAGAAAATAATCCCATCCCATGTCTAAGCCAAAAAACGTAAGAATGGGGCAAGACTTAAGGTATAGTACCTTAGGGCCCATGGTGACTTTTACAGCATCAGCCAACTCTTCGACACCCTTGAGCATCAAAGCACGGGCCTCCACTCCGAATCTGATATCTTTGGCAGCATAGTTCCGGCTCCAACTCACTCTACTACCAATCTATGGCAGCCACCGAAATAAAGAAAGTCAACACAACAAACACAGATCACAATAACAAAGCAACGATGTGCAAACTAAAAGCAAATCAAGCAACTAAATTCACCTGACTAGTGCTGTTCCTCACAATCCTGTATTCCCAAAAGGAAACCACATAAGAACAATTCAGAAACAATGTCATAAATGGATCAAGTTGCTGGGAACGTATAGAGGAAACTAAGAAACCACGGATAACTAAAATATCATCCACAATGAATATCTCATTGTAGTTTAATATTACGTTCTTTTAATCGCCAATACGAAATGGAGCATAGTCAAATCAAATCCATGAGAAACAAGAAAGACACCATACGGAAAAACAGAGAGGAAATGACGAGAAAGAGGGCGTACCGAGTTTTGGAAGCAAGACTTGAAGCGAAACGGTACATGATTTTGACAGACAATGCACAGAGAGGGTTTTGGACCTAGAGAGGGAGCCAAGTAGCTACTAGATATGCGGAGGACAAAGGTTTCAAAAGCAAAGAGTTATTATATAAGGGGAAGAGAAGAGTCTAGAAGCATAAACCCCTCCACCAGCACTACTCATTAGGGTTTTGGGTTTTAGGTTTTGTCTTTGCCCCCATTTGTTTTTCTAATTAGCCATGTTTTGCCAACTTCACGTCAGATTCCCCGAGGAAATAAATTTTGTATTTTTATTCATTTACAAAAATAATATATCATTTAAAATATTTAAAAATAATCATTGATATTAATAATTTTAAAATAATACTTTATTATAAAAATTCAAAATATTCTAATAAATTTTGTTCCTAAAATTATGATGTATTTAATAATTTATCTTAAAATAATTTAACAAAAATTTTGATACAAATTATATTTTCACATGATGTTTTTTAAAAAGGATTTTTATATATTTCTTAATAAAATAAAATTATAAAATAAAATTTACATCTTTTAAATATTTCTTACTAAGGAGGTACTTTTCTTATTCTCTTCTTGATAAATTTATGTAATCTCAAGAGAACTTCCATTGGATTTTGTTTTATGTATAAGATAAATATACGGCAAAAACTAAACTTCATCAATAATATTTTGCATAAAGTTTTAAATATTCTATCTACCATACCAATTGTATAATAAGATTTACAAAATTGCATGATTTATATTTTTTAATTTAGTTTCATTAGATTTTTGTCATATCTTTGAAATATTAATCAAAGATACATCTGACCTGACCACGGTTAATAAACCGCCGGTTACGGTTACAAAACCGCCAATTACGGTTTATGAAAATCTATAAACCTTAACCGAACCGCCAGTTTACGGTTTAGGTTACGGTTTGAAAACTGTCGGTTACGGTTTAACCGCCTGTTTAACCGACCACGGTTAAACAACGGTTAAACCGCCGATTTACCCGACCACAATTAAACAACGGTTTAACATCTAGTTTAACCATTATTTAACCATAACCATAAGCATCGTTTTATTAATTAAAAAATTTTATTTGCAAACTTAACAATGTTTAATTAGAAATTTAAAAAATGTCAAATATAATATGTTGGATATAAAATGTAAAGTTAAATTAATTAAAGTATATGACAACTGTATATAAATTATAGTGAAAATTAAATAAAATAATGAACTTGAACTTAATTTTTAAAATTAAGTTGTCTACGTATCCTTAACTCTCGAGAGGAA
>JANIMX020000569.1:1212104-1226639 GCA_024582655.2 Erythroxylum kunthianum
TTTAAATATTATTTATTTAATTATTTAGGATTATGAATACTTTAATTTAATTTTTATAATTAATTTACATATGAATTTTAAAAAATAAAATAATTTAATTTAATAATTATTAATAAATATAACTACATTGCATAAATAATCAAATAGGTTTATTTTAATATTTTACTGATAAAATATATCTTTAAATTATATCTAATATATAATTATTATCAGTAATAAAATATAACTACATTACATTAATAATCAAATAGGTATTTGTTTTTATTTAGAAAAATGAAATATAAAAGACTACAAGAAACAGAAGTGAAATTAAACAATCCCTAAGATTGCAATTATTAGAATATTATGTTATGACTCATGTTTGGAAACAACTTGTTACTAGTTAGGGGTAAGGTTGCGTAATATTAGATCTTTTCATATTCTGCTTAACAATGAGATTTTACTGGGTTTTGTTGTTATTATTGTATATTATGACTTATGCAAGACCAAAATGTTCCAAGGTAAAAAGTTTCTTGCTAACTCTTTGTATCTTCTTTTTTAGTTTCTCCATAAATTAGTTTTTATATTTCATGTAATCTTTCATCTAGTATTTTACTTGATAACTTCTTATTTCCCCTTCTATTTCTATCTTTTTATTTTTTACATTCACTATATTTATATTTGATTATTACAAATGATTTTCTTTGAGTAATATTATTGATTAGATTTTCTTGAATCAAGGAGGTTCTCCCATATTATATTTTGAAGATGACAAACTATATTATACTTTGAAGATAACAAACATTAGAACGATAATAGTTTCAAAATTTTGCGTTTAAAAATAAAATTCAAAATCCGATATCAAAATGATAAATAAAAGCTATGTGACTTGAGATCAAGGAATCAAAGCCACATGAATGTGCTGGTTCTTACTAAGATCTTTAACTATCTCTCTTCAAGAAAACCTTCTAAGAGCACGAAATTCAATCATTCTGCGTCCAATCCGAACGCAAACCAACATGAATCAGCTAACCATATACTCTTATAAATGAAATGAAACAATTATGCTGTACCAACTAGCTACCAATATTTATCCCAGTATCAAAAAAATACTGAAAGACTATCAATAGTATCACTTGGGAACAACCATTTCGATTTTCTTCAATAGATTCACTAATGTGGATTCACTCCGCCATAACAGATTCCATCCTTTTGTCTCCATTGTCAGATATTTTGAAATGAGGTTCACAAGGGAACACAAAAATACTGGATGCAGCTAAAGAAGGCTGAAACTCGGCCAAATATCTTTGAGAGGTGACTGTAACTCGAGGCAGTTGTTGCAAACCAGAAGTAAGTGGTACAATCTTGTAGCTCAGAATGTGTTCGGATTTGGGAAGGATAAAAATAGTGTCACTATGAGACCCAGTTAACAAAAAACTTTGAGAATCTGCCAACGAGAACTTGACTTCTTGGAGCAATTGCGTGTGATTCCGGATTTTAACCAGGTATTTAAAGGGCTCCCCAAGAATAGCATAGGGAGGAGACTCCAGATTGACAATCAATGGAGATATCTCAACAATTATTTCCGGGAGTTCATGTTTCGTCAAGATCCAACCTGCTGTAGAAGGATCATTTTTAGTCTCTATATTTCTCTTCCATCTTAGAGAAACTGTTCCCAGCTTAAGCTTTGAGGCTTTCAACTCAGGAACGATGGTGAAAACCTTCCTGAACTCTTCTCCTGGCATGACTTGGGCAGACCCTAAGAGATCACCGCTATGTTGCAAGGTAAACTGTCCTTCATTGTCATCGTCATCCTCGATAGAGATAGATTGCAACTGCAATGGCACCTCACTGCAGTTCTTGGCACTAATAATTAGTAAACTTGATCCATTCAGAGGCAGAGATGCTGGTGCACCTGCATCTGACGAAGGCTTGATGGTTGAGAGTAGCAGTGGATCCTGGCGAAATGGCAACATAAACTTGTGGCTAATTTGAATAGCATTCTTTCCTTCAATTTGCAAGCTCTTGTGGACATGAACTTTAGGTGAAGTCAACTCATTGCTATCTGTGAAATAACCTAATGATACAAAAAGCATAACAGGTTTGGGTCGATGCCACTTGATTTCTAGATTACAGGACCATGATTCTGCATTTCCCAACTTGGGAACAGAAACCAAGCCAAAAGACTGCTGAATTTTCTTTATTTTATCAGCGCCAACTTGAGATTCATCCTCTTCATCCAGTCCAGTAACACCAAGAAGCTCAACGTGATGATTATCCATAGAGGATGGTTCTGCCTCCCTTGGGCTGAACAACCCTCCTCCTCTTACATCTACCAGATTGATTTTTAACTCTCCAGAAAAGATTGCATGACCTTTTGAAGCCACTGTAACAGGAACCATGAAACTTTCTCCAACTAATGCAGGACCAGCAGAATCTAAAATAAGATCAACTTGTGGATCAGGTTCTTCAACCTGGGCAACTTTTTGACCAGAGAATGCAAGAGCGGGATCCTTTGTTGGAAAAGTTTCGACACGATCTTCAAACTTCCAAAGAGGTAATTCATCCATTGAAGCAGGACTTTCAGCTCTGCAGCAGATTGTGAAATGTGGCCCCATCTTGGCAGCTACATAAATGCACTCCAGCTTGCCACTTTGCTCTGCATAAATAAATATTAGTATATAGTTAGTATAAGTGGCAGAAATTCGAAAGACGTGTAAAAGTTTAAATAATATGTGATCCATCAACCAGAATCCAAGTCATGCTGCAAGAATAGGGGCCTTTAAAGGAAGGACGATCATTTTGAAATTAAAAAATCCTGACACAATCTAACATGTAAGCTCTTCTTCTATTGGGAAAAAATTTTCAATTGACAGCAACAGCTCTTATCGCACATAAATATTGCAATGGGAAAGGGATAATTAACTTATTGGTGTATACTCTCTGAGTTAGGTAATCAGCCACAAGGGATTGGTTTTCAGCAAAGGATTTACTAGAATCCCGAATTACTTGACATTGACTGGACATATAGTTATTGTTATTTGGAGTACAAAGGTTTCAGTCGAGTCATATCTACATGCTGGCTGGACAAATTTTCTAGCAACAGTTGTTAAACTTGAACTTCTCCAACCATACCCATGAAATGGTAATTTCTTAGAGAACCACTCTCATGTAAAACCATGATTTATCTATATGCAAGCATACACACAGAATAACAAATTCCTAACAGTTGAAACGGACTACCCAAATGAATTGTGAGTTGACTTTACAATGTAGCATCAGTTTGTACATTAACACCAAACAAGGGGAGAAAACTGACTCAAATGCCACAAATAAAACCTTGTCAATATCATGCGCAGTATTCACATAGAAAGATCAAAAGATAATAGATCTTACTTGCAAAAAAATATTCAGAGAGTTTCTAAATGATCACCAACCTAGTATGCATAGGAATATCTATCCTGCATGGTATAAGACTAATACTAACCAGACGTAACAGCATAAGTCAATCGCAGCCATTTGTTAGTAACAAGTGCCAGAGAAGGAGCACTTTCAACTCGCGGGCCCGGTTGGTCACTGGTCATTTGAGCTGATTGAGTTCTTTCAGAATTTATGATGGAAAAGTTGCATTCTGATTGATTAAACTGAATTTCCAACTGATCAATGTTCACAGTAAGAGGCAAGTGTGATAGAAGAGACAGTGTGATCAAGGCAGGGACACCAGGCTTAATTATCTGTTCATGAAACGCAACAGTAGCAAGAAGTGCAGATCTAAGAGGACTGACTAGATCAATCTCAAGACGCAGGGGACTATCTCCAGTAATTTTGAGATCACCATTGTTTTCAGCTGATGCCCAACTTGCATCCCCACCAACAAGCCCAAAAACCTCATTGTGTATGATTTCTCTATGGGAAAGACTTGCAGGGCCAGCTGGACCAACATCTTTTGATCTGAAAGAGTGGACCTCAGTATCAGATGATATTGGCAATGCAGCCATTTCAAGAGAGCACTCTATAAACTCTTTCACTGTACCCGATTTCCTAGCACACTCTTGCAAGTAACCCAAGACATCCCATAACAATGTGACCCACCCCTCTTGTCTGTATAGACTTGCAACACCATCAAGTAACTGTTTTGCATTGTTGAAATCACCCATGGCAAAATGTTCCCTAGCCATTTGAAAGCCACAAAGAGAGGCCATCCTCAGAGCTTTAAGACTGTTGTATGATTCATAAGATTTTTTAAGAAGAGCAATAATTTCAAAGGAATCTTGATATCTCTTCCCTTCAGTAGTAGCATAAGAGGTGTATTCTTCATCACTCAGGCTGCAAAACATTAGAAAACATGAATTATTGAAAACAAAACATTGCATGCCAAAATTAATTGTCAAAACTTACGGTTGCATCACACATGTATCCCCTTGCTCGAGTAATCGAGCAAACTGACCCACATAAATCGAAGGGGTCACAGATTCAGCACCATTATCAATCTCCCCAGTAGTTTCGAATATAGACACAGCAAGTTGCAAATATTTTCTCTTCTCCTTCAGGTACTGTGCGGCCAACTGTAGTGAATCACACAGAAAATATAAAATTTGATCAGATGTTTCAAGTTCCCAAACAAGAATCTGAATAAGTACTCGACACAATGAGATAAAAATGACACATGCAATTAGTTTGCAAATGTTCAAGCCATAACTGGTATGCATTCCTGACCAGCTTACATTTAGTCATACGACCCTCAAAAGAATGTTTGTTATTAAGAAACCATTATTGCAAATGCTTAAGCAAATGGGTGAGAAGAGTAGAATGTATATTATTCTAAATGCCCCCTCTCGAAAAGTGTGGACAAACAAAATACATCATAAAATCCACCAAAGACGAGGGTGACACAACTTAAAATCAAGAAAGAGGTCACACAAGACTTTGATACCACGTCAAGAAACCATTCAATTCAAAAGTTTGAATTGATGGGTGAGGGTCAAGAATAGTATATATACATACCTGGTATGTATAGTAAAAATATAAAATCTAGTACAATAAGGTGAATTATATCAGAAAATTAGGTATGGTTTTAGTAAGAACAAACTCTAAAGATTCACTAGTATGGAATCATTGAGATTGGAAATTATGGAAGCACAACCAACTGATTGAAAATAATCAGATAATAACTCATATATGAAGAAGGTAAGTAATTAATATTAGCAAAGACTACAGCCAGTAGACTTTCAAAGAGGCAAAGATTGCAGTCTAATTTTTCATCAAGACTTGTAAATAAGTTCCTTTCAATATAATGACTGCAGAATCATTTATCAGATGCACAAACCTTCAACAAGAGATACTGAAGCAAGCATCCACCAAAATTTTGCCAAGTCCAAATCTATGATACTTAGTAGTGACCTTTTAAAGAAAAACATAATATACTTATAAAAAAAGAGAGCTGAATTTCATTCACTATTCAACTTGTTTATTTATTAACTCTCTATACCAGAATAATCAAAGGATAGTAGATTTGCATTTGATAAGAGCTAGACATCAATTACAAAGAAAGAAATCATTTGGTTTGGCTAACCAAAACCTCCAGCATTGATCTAACCAAATAATAGTAGCTCTCACTTCACTATGATATTGAAAACATATATGAATTGCCTATACTGATTCCTTTTGATGATCTTGTTCTTGTGTGTCTTTCAGATTCTTTCTCGAACTAAAAGATGGAGTGGAAGAACTTAACGACATTAACATTCTAATGTAGGCATAAATTTTCAGGACATAGTAAGCTGTTAACATGAATGGTCACTCACCTGGTAGTAATAAGCAGGTTGAAATTCCCACTCAGTCAAAGGCCTCTCTCCAGTGCCTGAAAGTGGATTAAAATTGCTAGGGAAGGCCCTTGAGCTTGTTTCAAGTAACTCTGCAAATACCAAGAACTGTCTGCTCATCCATTCCCAGTGAAGAAAGGTTGCTTCTGGTGCTCCCACAAGCCTCCTATATGAAACATAATGCTGGCGGAACCATGTGACTGCCTCTACTACCTTTCCTCCGTGCAATAACAAAGTTGAAATCTTAAAATGCAATTGCTCTGCAACAGCTTTTATCTCAACCAAACGTTGAATAGCTGGCAACCTGTTGGTTGTACCAATCATCTGCAGACAAACTTAAGGCTGTCAATTTATAGAGAAAATTTGCAAACAATTTCTTTTAAATTCCCATCATAGACGAATTTCGTAGAAAACGAGCATAGAAATAGAACCTCTCGCAGTGTATGATAAGCATCCTCATAAAATCTCAAAGCTTCAGCCCAATCCCTCCGGAACTCAGCATATACAGCAGCCTAGAAATCCATAGATTACAAAATCAGCTTCTTGGACAGGATTGTAGTTTAAATAATGACTCACATGCTGCAGTCACTAATGAACATAGTTAATACTAGAATGATTAGTCATCAAACAAACACCAACGAGCAAAAATGTCTATAATGGAGAACCCAAAAAGTATTCCTACTCATCAGGAGGCTTTTCTAAGTGCTGATAACAGCCACATATACTGGCATAAACATCTTATCCATCATATTAGAAAACAAGATTTTTGCGAGTCATTATTAAAGAGGATTATATTAGATCAAGAACTTCTCTAGACTTTGGAAAATCATAATGCATTTGTATACGCTCCAGTGAATAAAGTAAAATCCTTACTTTGAAGCAATACCGAATGTGTAACTCTGGAGAATTGAAGTTCTTCTTTTCCACACGCGTTTTGATCCTACGTCCCTCATCCCTGTAATATGTAGTTGCTAACTCAGCAAACACACTCCCCAACCTGTTGAAATGGTGTTCAAGACAATGATTATGATGGTCAGGCCAATCAGAAAGGAAAGGATACCAAGAATTACTCGAATATAGAAAAGAAAAACTGGATAAACAAACTTTATTTCCTCCCACTTGACTTCAAATCCTATTTCAATCCTCATACTTCAATTTTTAGTATAAGAAACCTATACATATGATATCATGTAGCTCATTAATATCAACAACAAAGCTAAGATTTTTATATAACGGAGATAACATCAAATACAAATTACAATTGGATTTATTCATGTGTGTATCAAACACCAATTTAAATTGACATATAAGAACCTAATTAAAGTCAGTCTACCAAAGGATTTACAGAACCTCGTATGGACTACAACCATCACTTCGGAATCTATGAGGCAATACAGATGATTGCTCCCACGTTGGCTATAATCGTAATTCCAAAAAGGCTTTAATATTTCATACTGTTTACAACACAAAAAATCTAACAGTTCTAATAGTCACATAATAATAAGTAGGACTTCAAGAGTAACATTAGAGTAAGAAAACTGAAATAGGAATTGAAGTCAAAAATCAAAATCTTATTTCTCTAAAGAAAATTAAGAAACGGTAGCTTGCCTGCCGAGGGATTGCTGAAGTTGTGAATCATCGTAAGGATTAAAGATAACCAGGAATTTGGAATCAACTTCAGCCCGTTTGCGTAGAGCAATCATCCTATCTTCACTAATTTCAGCTGTATTCTCCAGCAGCTCAAGGGTTGTTAGTATTAGCATCAATAGATTGAATAATGGCACCAATTGTAACTGAGAGAAGCAAAAGATTACCACTGGAAGACGATTGCACAGCAACGACAGCCAGTTTGATGTTCTTTGAACGAATCTCATTCCTGTAAATCCATTGCATTGGTGAAACCATGAGCTTAAGAAACGGAGGGATAGAAGAGAAAAATAGCAGAAATAGAGGGCGTACTTGAGATTCTCAAGGTCAGTGCAGACCTGAAGCCACTGAGCGGGATCACCAGAGATGTGATCGGAAGAAAAGAGAGCGGCAACGACGGCGGGAACTCTAGTGCGATGCTTGAGGAACCAATCCTTCTTGAGAATACCAGAAGAAGAAGAAGAAGAAGAAGACAAAGGATCAGTAGTGGAAGAAGAAGAATTGTTGTTGTTACGGTGGGAATCGGAGAGCAGAAGAGAGATCTTAGAGAAATCAGGCAAGGCGAGGGTGTTGATAGGAGGCTGCTCCGAGTGAAGATAGGTGGAGAGCATGTGATGGTGCTCCGAGCACCCCACCAACGCTATCAGACTCACCGGTGGGCTCCTCAACTCCTCCGCATACTCTTCCATTTTCCTCCTCCTCCTCCTCCCCCAAGGCCAATCCTCTCAGACTCAGCAAGACTTTGTTAACAATTTTCAGATTTCATCCTCATCATCAGCCAATATTTTATTAACATTATATAATTTTAGTTATGTTTATTTTGGTTGTTCATGAATATATAGATCTGTAACATTTTTCTTTTTGCACACCGAATATATATCTAAATTTAACTGTGTTTCAACTTTCAACATAAAAAGAAAAAGAAAGGGAATTTCATATTAACTTTTTTTTAAGCCTACAAATTTAATAAAAATATTTTAAAAAAAATAAACGTCAAAATAAAATTTATTCTTTTATCATTTAATCAATTCTTTATCATTTCGTGGTATATCTTATTTTTATGTCTTTATTGGTTATAAATATAATATATCTCTTTTTATATAAAAATAAAATAAAATAATATTAATAGACCGTTACAAAATTAATTAAAATTAATATAATTAAATGAGATTATCCTTTATCTAATAATTGATACTATGCCTTTAACTTCATGTTAGTAAAGATATTATTGACAAATTGTTGATGTATCTGTCAGCGTATATAAGAGGTAGTTCATTAACTTGTACCTTTCAGACCGTTACATCTCCTATGTGTTATTAGCAACAAGAGCGAGTTCATTAACTTGTACCTTTCAGCCCTAAGGCTTCTATAATTCCAATATACATATGACACTTCTGAAGTTCCTAATAAAGGCATGAACTTTCACCTTAACGTAAAAGGATAACCCCTGTCCCTTTTTTGAATCATTAGGCCTGCTAGGAGACAAAAGGCATATATTGGGCTTAGAGTCTTGCTTAAAGCTAGAAGATCTAATTGAGGCCAAGATTCCCATATATGGCTCAAAGGATTGGCTGGGACCGAAGGACTACCTAAGATTCGTTAGCTTGGTTGAGACTAGAAGGCATTAAGGCTATGAGGCTTACATAATGCTTGCTTGAATTTTGGAGGCCTTGAGGTCAAAAGGCCTACAAGAGGCTTAGAGTTTTGCCATAGTTTCAGCGATTCAATTGACTCGAAGGCTTTCCTGAAAGTCCTTAAGACTAAGATACTCTACATATTTATACGAGTCTGCTTCTTGTTAATGAAAAACTAGTTTGTATGTCTACGTTTCGTCAAACGCCAGATTGAATGTCTATATCTTTGATAAATGCAAGACTGCATGTTTATAACTTTGGGTCTTTTTGAGCTCGAGACCACTAGTTTGCATGTTTAGATCTTTATCAAATGTAACACTGCTGGGGAATTTAGAAGACTTATAAAACAAATATCAAGACGAAGTGCAGGTGGATGAAAAAAAATACTACATCAATATAAACACTGTATATCAAGGAGGGACAAGCTGCTGAAGTTGCAGCTTACTCTACTTCAGAAGATGACAATGTTGTGGTTGTTTGCTTTTAGGACTCCAAGTGACAGCTCCAGACCCAATGTGAAAAACCCATCAAATGAAAATTAGAAATCACAGCATACCAAATCCCATAATCAACTGTTGCAGCCATATAACGCAGGATCCGCTTTACTACTCCAAGATGGTGCTTTGATGGCTTATGCATAAACCAAGAAACAACACCAACCGAAAATGCTATATCAGGCTGCGTGTGGGTTAAGTGAAATTATCAATTAAAGCACTAGATGAACCCATATAAATTATATCTTGAGGTTCCACCACAATACCAATTAATAATGGCGGAATAACTCAACTCTTTTATTAACCTAGATTTGATCCCTTAGCTTTTTAATATGGGAAAAATATTATCAACACGCCCCTACACGTGTGGCGAACTTTCAAGCCTAACACATAGACAACACAAATTGGATAACATGAGAGCACATATAACCATTAGGCCTAATACGTGAAACCTGACTTTAATACCATAAAGAAAGTTGGACTTATAAATTCGATTTACCTTAATAACTTATATTATTAAAAATATATAGATTGATTAATTAATTAATTAATTTTTATAAACTAAAATAAAATAATATTTTTATTTGATAATTTTCTTCTTTAATTAAATTTCAACCTCTTCAATAAGTAAAAATAGTCTTCTTATTTTTCTTTTTTTAAAACAAATAGTCTCTTTATTTAATCTTATTTGAAGTTCTTTAATTTTATTCAATCTTGATTATATAATTGTTTAATACTACTTAAACCTTTAAACATCTTATTTTATCATTTTAATTTTAGATCTAATTTTTAAAACATTAGTAATAAAATAGTTGGATTAATTCTACTAATACAAAACAACTCATGCTTGCTTGCTTTAGCCTAACTGTATTTGATTATTATTAAAACAAAAATTAGAGCAAGTCATTTTACTTTTAGGACTGCGATCTCTCTGTCATTGCATGTTATTTTTTTTTATGAATAATAATAAGAATCTCTCCTAATCTTTTGATGTTAATCTTATTATACATTACATGCGAAACATGCTTTTCCTCACACCAAATTGGACTTTCTTGTGCCATGCCAGCTTTAAAATAATACAGAACAAAAACAAGGAAGGAAATTTTAGAGCAAGATTTGAAGCCTACTTTTTTTTCTTCTTAAACTATGCCTCAGATTTTATTTTTGAAGCCTACTTCATTCTCATGTGTTTGAGAGATAATAACCTATGAATCCGAATCCCCGACTTAATCCAATCAATAGACCTTAGTCTCTACTCTCCAAAGTGTCTCCTGCGGTTCACTGCAACGGAGTCCATGCTTGAGGAGCTCGACATAATTATACATCATGGCCAAGAAACAAAATGGCTATTCTTTTACGCCTTGTTCACCCTTCAGACTAATGCTACTACATGTCCAGACATTTTTTGCCCGTATATTTATATATAGGTCTCTTGTAAGCTGTATTCATGGAAGGTGTGAATGGCATATAGTATGAAATTCTCTCCGCTATTCTATACATGACACCTTAAAGAATTGTGCATTTGCTGGCCTTGGAACGCGGAAAACCAGCTCGCCATTTGTGTTCTCATCCTATCCAATACTCATTCATTTCTTCCTTTACCAGCCAAACTACATCACACGCCAGACAATGTTAAGAACAAGATCCTTGAATTCTAACGTTAATGAAACCAAAAAAAATTTTTTTGACTTGTTTTGAACACTATTTACATACCAGCTTCTTCTTCTTCTTCCTCTTCTCAATGTAAGCCATGACCTCCTCCTGTTTAGAAAGTGACTCCTCCAAAGCCTAACAAAATGCAGATCAAAGCTCTAGTTAACAGTATGATTTATCTAGTTCCTTTGCACAGTATTAGAAGCTGTAATATGTAGCGAACGGAGTATGGAAATGCGGAACAGATGCATTAATACTTGACACAAAACTGCATGAGCAATATGTTCTGACCAATCTCGGTTTCTGCATGTGGATGCCAGTAACTAGATCCATGACATCTAGAACTAATTTTCCTCGAAATTCATCTCAATTTATGTCAAACTTAATCTCAATATACCCCACTTCCAGCGCATAACGTGAGGCAAAGATAAAAATCAAAAGGAAGATTACTATGAAACCCAATAGAGCAAGTGAGAATGGGCAATTTCTTCTCAAGTCAGAACATTGAAAGATAACATGCTACAAGAAAGATCTTTGCAGACACAAATCTGTATTAGTTCATGCAGTCAGTTATCAACATTTGAAATGCACGTTACACATGGGGCAACAAGAATTTACTTCACTGTGACCAAAATGTACCTTTTTGGTTGCTAAAAGCTCTTGTTCTAAGGCGTCAATCCTACTCATGGCAGCATTCAACATTTCCTCCTTTTCTGCTGGCATGGTATCAGGCTTCATGCTCAAAACGTTCATCTTTTCCTCTAATGCAGCCGTGCGTTTCACAACAGCCATGAAGTCTTCTTTGGAGACAGCAGGTGCAATCTGCTTCTGTTTGACTTCTGGCTCCTCAGAATATGCAGGACTATTGGAGTATACGGTGGAATCAGTCAACTTTTTCGGTACATTGCGTGTCACTTTGATCATGGTGACAATGCCCATGACAAAGGCCATTACACCGGTGATTACTGGGGGGCCTGCCCCATCTTGAATCTTGTTGCGAGAATCAGCTGTTGCAAGTAAAAGTAATCTAGAATGTATAAGTATGATCCTGAATGGATATGCAAGAAAGGCTTTTATAAGCATAATCTGTTTATGTAAATTCCACAAGAGCCTGCAATCTGTATGTACCAGAAGATCGATAATGTATGAAGTTATCACACTAAACTGAGAAACAAGCTAGGACCATCTTCAAACAATTCTTCTCTGCAAAATCTTTGACTGACCTTTAGATGTGTCTCAGTAACATCATTACATGTTAACCTCTAATTACTCTTGCAAGACAAAACATAAGATGTTTTCAATTGGAAAGAAAATGAAGCAAGCCAACAAGTTCTTTTCCAATATCTTGTCCCCTCATCATGCAAGGATCAACTTTATTCAGGCAGAAACCAAAGAAATAAATATTTATAAGACTTGCTAGTAGGCAATTTACCTTTACAAACATCAAACTTCCCACTCTGCAACTCCAACTTCTGGCTCAGCAGTTTCTGACTCAGTAATTTCTGACTCAGTAGCTTCTGACTTGCAGCCATGCTTTTCCAATTCAAATCCACGGGTTTCTCAACCACTGGACCATAATCCTCAAAGGCTACCTGTGGCATGAAAAACTTTAGATGTTCAATGATACTGCAGAAGCAGAATGCAGAGTGAATGACAACTAACAAAAGTAACAAGTTAAGTTCGAGTGTTTCAGGGGCTTGTTGCCCAATAATGTACATACAACTGCTCTTAACTTGCAAAATAACAAACATGAGTGTGTCTGAGATTCATAATACGCATATAACAAAAATGTGATTTCTTCTTTTTCAGAAGATAGGCATTTTGAACCGATAATTGCAGTGACCTAGTGACATGAAGTGAAGGCTGCGTACTACCGGATCTCCCCAGACCCTGCGCAGAAACGGGATTTTTACTGGGTGTTGTTGTTGTTATTGTTGCTAGTGACATGAAGTGAAGAAGAGTTTGATTATTCATCAACTAACTTAAGGGTCATTGTGTAATTAATCCACATGTTACTTTCTTTTGCAATATGGTTACTCATCCTGAAAGATCCATGAATGTCGATGTATTTCCTCCCTTAGTCTCATAGGTTTTATTTTAGTCCCAGGAGGGCTAAAGTTATAATAAGTTAACCTGCGAATTGCTCACAAAATTTAATCTCCAACAAACTTCTCTAAAATATGCTGAACTTACCTTTTGAGATTTGGCAGAGAGCTGTGGATGCTCTACATTTTCCCTTGGGGAGTCCAAGGCTACCTTACGAGAGTCAAGTTCCTGATGCATTATTTTAAAATTAAGCTAGGATTTAAACCAGATTTTTCTCCGCAAGGTTTAAAATAAATGCAATGGTGAGTTCCATAAATGAGACCTTTGAGTTTACAGGCTCATCCTCAGGCATTGCCCTCTCATAAAGAGTTCTGTTTGAACATTTGTGCAAACCATTTTGAACCATCTGCAAGTTAATTAAGTAAAACTTTAACTGCTAATTTAAGGCCGTATGCATGGAATGAATTTTGGCTGAAGTTGCAAAAGATCTGTAGAAGGAACTGCAACTCACCTTCAAAATCTCTTCGTCATTCCAAGGGCCCTTGTCAGAACGCAGACATCCTCCTTTCTCAACACAAGTACAGTTACCTCCCAAAAAGTCAGGCAACTCACTAATACAGAAGGGAGCCACCAAGGAACAGAAAGCAAAAAGTACAAACAGATAAGAAAATCAGTACCCATGAGCATGGTCTAAGCAGGAAAAAACTGAATCACCTACAAATATTGGACAAGAAAATTTTAAGTTGAATAGGAGAAAGAACCCAGAAGGAAGACAAGACACAATGATAACAACTCATCAGAAACTTACCTAGCATCAATTATCTCCAGTAACTTGCTCTGATACTTATTGCCAAGAACCTGAAAACGATTCCCTATAGTAATTGGTTATTTGGCCCAGATAAAGATTTTCAATTTATGGCAAGGCTAAGCACACTTACATGGATCTTTGCAGTGGTCTTAGGATCGAGGAAAGATTTAATGGTGTTCCACAACATTCTGAATCCAGACCCTGCATTGATGATGAACATGCGATTCAAAGTCTGCATAAAACAAAAAATGCATAATAGTACAATTAGCTTGTCCACATTGAAATCACAGCAAAAGGACTACGAGTCAATTGTAACATTAAGGGAAACAGAGAAATTCATACCTCAGGATAATTATCCCCATCAATCTTCTGAATGCGAGTGATGAGATCCCTGGCTGCTTTGGTGAAATTTTTGAGGCCCTACAATAGATTCAAAACATCCATTTCAATGT
>JANIMX020000570.1:27025-37105 GCA_024582655.2 Erythroxylum kunthianum
TTTAACTGAATGATGTTTTCTGGACTGCTAGAGTAGAGATACTCTATAAGCCTTACATACTCGGGTTAAGGGTGCCGACATTATCCTTAGCTCGGGTATGCGGCAGTTGTCGCGAGCCCGACGCGGTCCGGGGCGTGACATTAAATGAACAGTACTTCTAATTGGAACTAATGCCTTTGTTATGCATAGTTGAAAGATTTACTTTCATGATAAACTCAAACAGTTTATTTCAGAGATAATTATGAATTTATTATACATACAAGAAGGTTAGTAAGAGTGTAGCTGTCATCTTCAATGGAAGTAAGTAGAGGCATATTGCTCATAGAAAGAACTGTAATTTATATTTTCAGTTAATGAAAATATAATTGTCCAATAACAACTTCTGTTAGATATGAAAAAGTAGTAACTTAATTATGGTAATTAGATATATAGAGATAGATATTTAAGTTTCATATTCTAAGTCCAAATATGTAGATAATATACTAAAGGTGTTTAATATTTGAGATATTTGGTACTTGTGAAGTGTTAAAGATATCCATTATTCTATGTATGAGTTAATAGTTGAGTTCAAGGTTATATGGATATTAACTTTATAAGTAAATTTTGATTAAGATATATTATTTTAATATTAGGAAGGTTTCAATGTAGCATTAATTACTAATTAGGCAAATATATTTTATTTAGTGAAAATGATTTATTGGATCAACAAGTTTTTTTAATAAACTTGATATAGTTATTTACATTGCTCAAGACGGTAATGTACTGTCGAACATTAAAAACATTGCGTATGTAAAATGAGCTAAGATTGCATCAAAGATCAAAGAATGTATTTAGACAATTTCTCTTTATTATGATAATAATTAAGATCAAAGTTTTAAAATTTAAGTAAGTGTCTATTATAGAAAATCTTGTAGAATTTTCTCACTAAACCAATGTTCCAATAATAATATGATTATCATATGGTGATATAGTATAAGATACTTAAACGATTGACCTAGTACATGATAAATGCTTAATAGATTATATTTTTAGTCCCATATTTAATGCATTTTTCTTGATTATTTAGGAGTTTTTTTTATTATTTTTGGTACAAGCTTCCTTAAAATGAGCAACTTTAAGAACTCTATTTAATTAATATATAAATTTATCATATTATACAATTATTTTTTTGAGATGAATACACTAAAGCTCTTTTGTGTCCTAATTAAATAATATCACATGCAAATAATTAAATTTTAAAATCTAAGAATTAAAATAAAAAAGAATTAAATTAGATGTTAGAGTGTAATTAAGCCTAATTCTTTTTATTGTTTCGATAATTAACAGAAAAAAGTGAATTTGTTGGTGTCTGGACTAGTGAAAAGAGCACCGAACCAAAACGTGGACGTGTAACGGGTAGATAAAATCCTCTCTCTAAATTCAAACGCAAAAGGGAATAGAATTCACAAAATTAACAAAATGGCGGAATAATAGAGAAAGAAATAAGGTAGGAGAGATCTGGCAGAGACGGACGCAGAGCAACTCAACCCCCAAAAATCCACGCTCTCCCAACAATCGCCTTCTCTCTCTCCCCCGATCCCGTCGGTCCCTTTTATTTCTAGGGTTCCATTTCTCCCTCGCTTCCCCAAATTCAAACCTTTTTCAACAAAAAAAGCAATAAGAGACTTTTGAAATCGGTTTTGACGTTACGAATTTTTTCAATTTTTTCTATTGGATCTCCCTTGCGATTTTGAGGGACTGATGGTTTTTAATTAATTAATTTGATTGGAGGTGTTATTGTTGTTGTTGTTGATGGCGTCGGCTCAGGTGTTACCAAGCTCAAGGAAACAGGAACATCTCGAAGCTGGCAAGCGTCGGGTTTGTCTTATTAAATATTTTCCTCTTACGACTCTTACGCTTCATATTGTTTTCTATAACGATTATCACGTGTCAATTTGCAATATTTGTCATGTTTTATCTAAATGTAGTTGTGTAGGGTGTGCATGATCGACGGTTAAGATGTTAAAACTTCATTTCTTTACAGATTGATGGTTTGTTATGTTAATGATTATGTAGATTGCAAGAATGGTTGGTATTATAGCTCTGACTGTGATGATGGGCATAACAGTTTCGAACAGTAGGGCGTTGTGATCGTAGTTGATCTTGATTCATGCGAGTTGAATGGATGTGTTCTATACGTACTCCATTTTCCTTTTTTTCTGGTGGATTGAACTGAATTGGTTTGGCTGCTTATTTGGGTTTGTGAGCTAGAGCAAGTTGTTACTAGGATTAGAAACTAAAATTTATACGGTTGAGCATCTGGGTATGAATCCGTGTGAAGATAATTCCAGCATAGCAGTGATGTGAGCCTGTTACAATTAAGGTGCAATTATTTATGTTGAAACCACTCAAGATTAACTAACCCTTATCGAGAATCAATTTTTATGATTCTGACATGGAGCTATCCAAAGAATGAAATTACATAAAAAGAAAGTTGATGGTTGTATTCAACAGGATTTAAGTACTTTTAGAAGATATAACCAACTGTGAATATAGTAAATACTGTTTAAGTGCATGTTGTTTGGTTCAGTTTGTAGGGCTTCTTCTAACATTTGAGGAGTAGATTTGGTTCTTAACATGCTTTATATTGATAAAGATGAAGAGGAAGTTAGCAGTTTGCTACCACTCACTTCTCTTCAAAACTCTAAATTATTGATCATTATCAAGTGGAAACAACCCATGAGGTGTTGTTATAATAAGTTGTTTATTTTTACTTTATTTTTTCCTTTTTCATTTATTTGTATGTTATTGCTTTCTTGCTCTTCAATGTCTTTGCTGCTTATATTTCTTCTGGTGTTTTAATTGCACACCACTGGGTGTTCCTAGACCAATTCACGATAGAACTTATGCTATATTTGGAGAATTTGAGGTTTTTTTAGGGTTTCAAAAAGTATTCATCCTATCCTATTACTTCCAGGGGCTTCTTATTTTGATTTTTTAATAATGCTGTTACTTGGACTTTAGGTTTTGATGGCTTGAAACTTGAAAATATATATGTACATATATATCTTAATCTATACTTTTCTGATCTTATTTATTTGATTCCTTGAAAACTAGTGAAAGATTTGTGAAACTTTTTCCCCTTTCAACTTTTTTTTATTTATTTTCTTCTAAGTTGATGTTTCCGTGCTCGTGTTTTCTCTATCTTGCAGCTGGAGGAGTTCCGCAAAAAGAAGGCAGCAGAGCGAGCCAAGAAAACTGCAAACAATAGTCAACCCAGTGCTCCTGATTTAAACCAAGATTCAAAACAATCTTTAGATGCTGAATGTGTACGACTTACAGATTCTGGCGGAGCTGGTACATCTGATGGACCAAGTGGAACTGTTGAATCCTTTGTTGTTCCTGACAAAAATATTGACAGCATCATCGGTGTTACGAAGAATCTTGGACAACCCTCTTTAAATGATAAAGATACTAATCCGTCAATAGTAAATGATTATAATACAGCAACTGCTCTTATAGCACATAGAATTTCAAATGATCAGTATTTTAAGGAATACGAGACTTCAAAATTTGCCAGAGAAGCCGATATTAATCATGGTCAAACGACAAATGAAATGGAAAAAGAATCTGGAATATACAATGGTAGCCAGGGTGGAAGAACTTATGGAAATTTGGCTCATCATTCTATTGGTTTAGAACCACATGCAGGTCAACCTAACGAGAGTAGTTCTAGCCATTCTAGTTTTACAGGGACAGAGTTGTTCCATTCAAAAGATAAACTTAGTTCTTTCAAGAATTCTCCAGTGTCAAATCCTGCCCTTCATACTTTAGTGTCACCTCCAGTGTCTACCAACTCTCAACTGGACAAAGAGACCTCTGATGACGACAATTTGGAAGCTGGTGGTATGTCTCCCTTCAATCTTTTGAATGTAATTCAGGATTTCCAGCTCTACTTTATTTCTTCAACCAAGATTTATCAGACTTGTTTTCTCTACTCCCTTCTGGGAGAAAAGCTAATAATAATCTTGTTTCATGGGCATTGCAGTTACCTCTGTTAATCCAGGTACCATCTTGAGTGGATCCAGTCTTGAAGTTCAACAGCACAAGCACAACAAGAATCAGTTCAGTGATATTACAAGTTCCAAACTTGAGGAAAGAAATTTCAGTAGCTTGCCTGATATGCATAATGCACGTTTGCAGCTCTCTGAATCCACAAGATACAGTTTAGATGCATGGAGCTCCTCAAATTATGTACCACAACATATAGCCTCATCTGAATTCAACTCTAGAAGATCACGCCCATCTTTCCTGGATTCTCTTAATGTCCATAGGGGTTCTCTTGGTACTCCTTTCCAACAACCTGAACCAGATAAGAAGTCTTATATCCCAAACTTTTCAGCATCGAATGACAGAGGGTCATCTGCTTTGCAAAAGCCATTGGTAGAGAATGGAACTCCGGGATCTTACATGAATTCTCAACCTTTAAGTGTGCCTAGTACAATTGAGAATTCAACTAACCATTCAGTTTCTTCAACTAATGGTATTAATAAACTTTGGCCAAATTCCAGTGAGAACCTTGCAGAGGAAAGAGAGGAATTCCCGTTACCTAAAGAAAATGAAGATTTTGCTACTTTGGAACAGGTACCATCATTTCTTCTTGCAGTAACTATACTTGTGAAACATGCTTTATTCCTAAATGTCTGTCAAAAGTTTGGTAAATATACATGTTGGTGATGGCTTAAGTATGATTTTTTTACTTGCATTAAGTGACTTCAAAGTTTTATTGAACTGTTGCATGTATGAGAAACATTTTCTGTTGCCATGGGGATTTTTATTGGAAAATATACACTCATGTCAGGAGAGATACTGACTTCATTCTATTAATATTGATTATTTGGATCCAACTGCAATTTATTACTTAGCTTTGCAATTTGTACACTCAAGATTATCTAAATGGATAATTTGGTTTCCCTTGCTATTGCTGATACTCCGGGAATTATACATGGGGCAGGGTTCTATGAAATCAGCCGTAATGGTACGAGTCTTATATGTTTTTGGTCTCCTGTAAGGGGCTTTGTAGGTTGGCCCAAAGATTTGACATTTTGGGATCAGTCCTTTGGACATAATGATGCCAATTTATGTTGTTAATTGTCCTGCTGGCCTGTCAGGAACAGTTGAAAACTGCCGAATCTTGTCTCAAGTATCTGCATAATCTCCTTTATAAGTGCTTTAAGCGGTTTGGGCTGTTTCTTCTCTAAAATTATCATGATTAGTGTTATTTTTGCTTGTTACTTTCACTTGTACTTGCTAACTTGAGATCATCTAAGTCTGTTTCCTTAAGTACATCCCTTTGACTTAACCTCTGTTGCTGTTGAACTTAAATGAAGCATATTGAAGATTTGACACAAGAAAAGTTTTCTTTGCAACGAGCTCTAGAAGCTTCACGTGCTTTATCAGAGTCCTTGGCTGCAGAAAATTCATCGTTGACAGACAATTATAACCAACAGGTTGGCTGTCAAGACATTATGCTTGTTGCATTACATTCTACAGTGAATGGTTGAAAATTTCATTGCAATTATTTTGCTAAAGCCAAGGTTCTTGATATTACCTAAATGCTAGTCCAGAATATCCTAAACAAAGGTATAATTTGGCATTAAGGTTCTGAATATTACCTCAATTGCAAGTTCTTGACTAATCTTCATCAAGCCAAACATTTTGACATCTGGAATATCTCTTACGAACACACAATTTTGTTATATAATCTGATCTTTGTTTTTATTTGTTGCTTCACCAGAGAATTGTTGTCAACCAACTCAGGGCAGACTTGGAGAGGCTCCAAGAGGAAATCAAAATATATCTGGTGAGTTGACAGTCATCTCCTGCATAAAGCTTTTCATGAATGTATGTCAGTTCACCTGCTTCAGTGTATTAGTTCGCATTTTATGTAGCAAGTGAACTCTTATTAATGTTGTGGATCTTCCTAACTAGGAAAAAAAAAAGTTTTGACATGATGCGCATATTCCTTCGAACTAGCATTTGTACCTTTATTGTACTTGGACACTGTACAAGAATTCTTTATTTGGTAGAAGGAAGCATTTTCTGTTTTCATTTTCCTTAAATACTGTCCATCTTCTATTTTCTGATTTGCTAGCAATGTCTTTTGTAAGCAGAACATAAACAGATGTTCTCCAAAAAATATTTTGATAAAATGTTCTTTAAGGAATAAATTAAAAGATCCGTGTTTTCATTGTTAGTGCATCTAAAGTGAAAAGAGAGAAAACAGTTTTAAATGTTCTCCAAAATGCTGTAAGGCAATATGCTTTTCAGAAAACACTTTCTATTTAAACCACCACTAATTTTTTTACTATTATCTCGTAATTTCTATTACAGAAACAGAACAATGTTCTGTATTATGAAACAAATACATTTATGAAATATCTTCTTTGGCTGGTCTTTGAAACCAACTTCCATTTCAAATTTCTTTGGGACTTAATAATGTTCTCCAATATAGGTGTTGTTTTTGAAGTTTAAATAAAATAAAACGATGGACGTGACCAAATAACAGAAGTAATTTTGTATCGTTTTATTATCATTTGTTGTGTGTTAATTATCTCCACTTACATTGATAAAAATATTGATTTAAAAAATAAAGGGAATTACCAAAAGAGTGTATATCTTAATTGAATATGTTCCACTTTTATTTTATAAATCGTTATGCATGCCATCTATAGTGATGATATCAATTTTTACTGTTCTATTAAAAAACTTAAGTGCTCTTTTATGTTCTTTCAAAAATAGGTCCTTTTGCAATTGTTTGTAAATTATTGGTATCATATTAAGCTGAGTTTTAGAGTAAAGACATATCTTAATTGAAATAAAAGCTAAATATACAAAATGCTGAATGTAGAACTTCTAGTTTAAGAAGTTTATATACAATAATATAAACATACAATAATATGCTTTCATTAGATAAATAATCTAAAACAATAAACTTGTTAAATTTTAAAGCAGTGCTAAATTCAGAAACAGTAAATAATATAAAGAGCAACCACATAATTAGGTTAGTTATAAAAAATATTATTAATATTATAGTCTATATTTTTTTACCATTTCACCTTAACTCATAGTTTTAGTATCTTTATATGCTTAACTAATAACCTTAGTGTCACTTGCCTGTAACTATATCATGTGATTTGTCAAGTTGTTAAATGATTTGATTATTTTCTGTTATTTTTCTACTTGAATGCTCATATTTCATGCTACCCACTTGTCTGAGCAGGCAGAACTCGAATCTGTAAAAGTTGAATATGCAAACGCTCAGCTAGAATGTAATGCTGCTGATGAGCGGGCAAAATTATTGGCCTCTGAGGTTATTGGTTTGGAAGAGAAGGTATGGATTTCTCGATTCTGAAGTTTGTATTTGAAATTACATGATGTTGGGTCATCGATAAGAGTTGGTCCCCCTTGTCATTTGCCTAATCATGGTTTGATATTCAATAATGTGGTTTCCATATTTGCAAGTTAAAAACTTCACTTACATGTTTAATTTTCATGACATTCACATGAAACCCATGTTGCTTTAGTGCTGTAAGATCCATCAGTCATGATTTTTTTATGTGCATAAAGTGGTGTTTTTGTTCCTTCTCATTAGTGAACAGCACTATCTATGGACCTTGCTTTCAGCTGCCTTGATACTATACACTTTATGGCTCGGGCTTGCCTATGGTCATGTGTTCGAGGCGTGGTAACTTTGATTGTATAGGAAATTAATAGCTGAAATTCATCTTGTGGCCTGCCAAAGTGGAAATTTGAGTACTAGAATGGCCAGACCAGTAGGACAATTTTGATTTCATCGCTGCTTTCAGTTTCCTCATCAAATTTGTTGTCAGTTGGAATAGATGAAGATGTTATGCAAAAAATCATGAAATGTTTCTAAACCACAACTTCATCCTTGATTTATTTTTCTTAATAAAACTTTTTTTTTCTGATAGTAGCATGCAATGTGCAGGCTGCACCATTTATTCATAGAAAATTAATTGGTTCTGTGTTGTTTAAAGATTTTTATACTTTTGCTAAATTGATGGTCAGTAAACCCTACCTGAATGGAAGGAATTGTGATAAATGGGAATGAAAGAGCAAGGTAGCCCGCTTAAAATGTCAATTCTGGCTTAAAAGCTGGAATTGGAGAAACTAAGATGTGGGAATGCAACTCTATGCTCACAGTGACTGACAATACTGATTTGGTTATAATGTGCTTGAATTACTGTGATTTAAATGCCTTTTGTAGTCCAACCCTTGTTTCCTTATATATAAAATTTATCCTGTATGACATTTTCTTGCTTATATAGGCATGGTATACAAGAATTTGCAAGGCATTCTTTACATTAATTTGATAATGTATACGCACTTGATTTAATTTGCACCAGTACTATTGGCATTGGCTACTGTTTTTTACTCCAATGAACTTAAACTGTAACTAGTTTCTTGTAGGCATTACGACTGAGGTCTAATGAGCTAAAGCTGGAGAGGGAATTGGAGAATTCACATGCTGAGCTTCAATTGTACAGGTACTTGTTAGTTCGTATTTGACTGCTCATGATGTTTTTGTATGCCAAAAAAATACAATATTTTGGGAGAATGATATTTAGCTTTTTTGCTAAGCTGGAGTTTGCTGAGATGAAGGAAATATTGGCACAGCGACAAAAGTTCTTTTCTATCAGTCAAGCAATAGGTGTATAATAATTGAGTAATATAGAATAATGGAGTAATATAGAGCTGATAAAAATGTCTATCTTTAATTTAATTTGAGTATTAGATCGTCAATAGATCCTGGGAAGTAGATGAGGCACAGAAGTTAATTTTGACACTTGAAAATGATGATTTCTACACCTTGCTTTATGTTCTTGCTCTTTATATTGGCAATTGAATTTTTGTGGTAATCTCGGGTTATATTCAATTGGCAATTGCTATTGAGTGTTGCAGAAAGAAAATGATGAGCCTAGAAAAGGACCGTCATGACTTGCAGTCGACCGTTGATGCCCTTCAAGAAGGTATACATAGTTTATGATTCCTTTTGACACTAATCTATTATGATTTTAGTTTTCATGTAAAAACGAACTTTTAGTGTTTGTAATCGTAATGCACAACGTAAAAGGAATTTCTCACTGCTTATTAACTTGCCTTTGTTGTTTCTTTGCTTGTGCTAATGTTCATCAATTGATCTATCCACCTAATCTGGAAGCTTGGATTGGCAGGGGAAAACAAAAGATAGACTCTGATATTCATTAAATATTTTTATGGCAGATTTGTTTGACAAAGTTTTTCTTTCTGTCAAATGACCAAGTTTTTCGTTGTTTGCATGTGCATGAACCAACATTGCGTTGTTTGTAACCTTGCTTTGCTTTTTTTCACTTTTTGTTTCTTCACCTAAAGTTGAGATATCAAGGAAGTTGGGGCACATTCCATTGTCTTCCATATGGATATAGGATTCTTTGAACCACCTTAGTGAGAAGTGATGAAGTCTGTTTTGCATTGATCTCCTGCTCTTGTCACAAGAAATCCACATTAATGCCATTGATAAAAAGCAGGAGTATGATAACCATGACTTTAGACTAAAACATCCTTCTAGGCAATTATTGATAGTTTAATGAGTGGCCTCTTTTCTTGGGACCTGTGACTAAATTCCATAATCATCTGAGATCTGATGAAAATTTAGAGAGTTTCTTGGAATTAGTAATGTTGGCTACACTTGTCACTAAGTAATTCAATAATTATAGCCTGAGCCTTTTCCTTATTGTAGAACTTCTACATCTAACAGTCTACTGATTCGAAAATTTTTGTTATGTACTTGTTAGGTCAAATGATAGTCATCTTGTAGTTGGATGTAGTGCCACATCACTCTACTTAATTTATGAAGCTTTATGATAAAAAAAGTTGATTTTATTTCGAAAAACAAACTACAACGCATAATCAGTGTTAGGATTTTGGCTCATCAAATATGTCCTAGTTGGTTTAGGATTGCTTTAGGAAAATTAGTGGCATACCAATTCTTGTCCTAGAGGGATTAGGAAAGAATTTCAGTTTTCTTTATTCAATTAG
>JANIMX020000570.1:45957-63354 GCA_024582655.2 Erythroxylum kunthianum
CAAAACAGAAAATTTGGTTTTGTGGTTAATTAAATATTAGGGATAAAAGGTTGAGACATAATTAATTATATAAGTTGAATTCATTATTTAATCCACCAATTAACTTATTTACAATATGTAATTTACTTAATATTGATATTCTTTAAATTTTATCTAATATAGTAACAACTATAACATGAATTGAATATACGTACCTTTTTGACTTGACATTTTTACGACATTAAAAAATAAATATATCTATATTTTTTTGTAATCATATAATTTATTTATTATAGAAGACAAAAAATATTTAATTTTACACCTATCTCTTAGTAATTTATAAATTTATTAATATTTTTTCTTACATAAATGATATCAATTTTATGTTAATACAATGATTGAAAATATATATAGCTATCACATCACATCTTTTGCTTTAGTACTTTCTTCTTGTTTTTTCTTTCATATTATTAAGGTACAATGATTATTGTGCATATGTATTTTAAACAAATTATATAATAATTTAAAATTAAACTATAAATTAATTTAAATATTTTTTTAACTTACTGCGACCTAAAGATTTAAAGAGAATTTAAAGGATGATTTAAGTTTGGTGAAGAGCTCTTCAATTAGACATAGACAGCCCTCTTCACGGGCATCTCATGTCACTTCCATTTCCATATCAATAATAATTCAGAGAGCGGGTCCTCATGCTCTTAAGCACCTTGTTTTATGGCAATACAGCTCTTCATTCATGGAGGAGCCTAACTCTCTCAGTTAGGAATTTATATCATTCACACACTTCTCTTCTAACCCAATACCCCACCCTATCCCTTTCCTTCAATATTAATTCTTCGTCAACCTCTATAACAAATAGTTACCAGAAAAAAATACAAGAATGGGTTGTTTAAGTTGCAAGAACAAGAGTGACGTACATGAGAAGGGTACTAGAGCTTTGGCTGTGAAGGTTATGCTTCTGGAGGAGGAAATGAAGGGAGTGATGCGTGAAAAAGAGAAAGAGAGCAAAGGGTACGAGAGGGACCTGGTGGCTTTTGCGTTCAAAGAAGCAGAATGGAAGCAAGAGAGGAAGAGATTTAAGGAGGAAGTGAAGAGGCTGAGAAAGATGTTGGAAGAGAAGGAAGAGAAGATTAAAGGCATGAAAGATGGGAAATTGTCTGGAAGTAATAATGGTTATGAGTTCTTGGTTGAGCAAATGCGGGAGGAGAGCGCATTGTGGCGAGACGAGACCGTAGAGAAGTGGAAGATGCTTTATCTTGCCATCAAGAACGAGCTTGATGATCTGATTCAGAAGACTCATCGTGGTAAATATTCCCTGAAATCCTGTTTCTACTAAACTTGTATATAATATAATATGTTCTGCATGAAAAGTCCCACCGGTACTAATTAACAACTTGGCAGTAGAAGGAAGCCATAGCATTGACCTGAAAAGTCTATGTTCCTGTCTGTCACCCATAAATTCATGCAATATGCAAGTTATTTCATGTTAAATTTCATGCATTGAGTCGACCCTAATAACATTGCCGTGTTCTCTACTAGACCCCAGTTTAATGTATAGTATGTGCATGCTTCAGCTGAAACACACTGATAGTGATTGCTAAACCAAAAACATTACGAGGATAAAGGAATCCTAGTTATATGTATTCTTGTGGACAATGGACAGGGGATGGATTATACTGGAGGGCAGAGGAAGAACAAATGATAGAAGAGCTGAAGATGGAACTGGAGGCCAAGGACAGAATGATTGAAGATCTAAAAGCTCAGGTAGCTTTTGCAGAAAAAGAAGAGTTTAAAAGAGCACGAGAATTGGACTTACTAAGACAGAGCTTGAGGATCACGAGCACTGCACGAAAGCCACCGAGCTTTGTTCTTGGTAAATCCAAGTTAGTTTTTGGGAAACAGCCTAGGAAAGCGTACGGAGTCTGAATTTGTGAGGTAAGAGTAGCAGAAGGTTTAGATAACAATCAGTTTTTCGCTTAAATACAAGTTATCATTATCAACTAAATAATTCAAAAATATTCTTAAATTTGCAAATGTTAATTGTCACGAATATTTAGAGAAGTATTTTCAGAAATATAGAATGAGCTGATGGTACGTACGTAGGAATATTGAAATAGAAAATGTAATATAACTACATATTAGGATTACATATGAGGCATAATCTTAAGCATTGTTTTAAGAATTTGACCAAAAATTAAACCGATAAGATAAGAAGTTTAAGGTTTAAAAGGTTCAACTAGTATTTGACCGTTATAAAACCGACTAAAGATTAAATAAAATTAAAAAAATTAAAAAATGATTAAAAAAGACACAAATATATTGATTCTTATAGGCAGAGTTTAAATCTTAATTGAAATCAATCACAAAATAACATACATAATATCGAAGATACGTATTCTTCAAAGTAAATCCTCAAGAATATAACACCATCAAGCTTGTTCGAATTAAGGAAGAAGATTTATAAAACATGTAGAAAACTAGCTATTGAATAGATAAATAGATTTGTGATGAACAATCATTAAACTAGTTAGTAAGCTTGCAAAAAGACATATAATTATCACATTATTCTCACTCAAGAAAGTTTGGCAATCATAATCTTCTATTATATACTTGGTAGAAAAAAAATAATTTTAAAATTATCACATCATATAAAGTGTCTCTCAACTAGTTAGAGGTAAAACTGCGTATTATTGGATCTCCCCAGACCTTGCTTATCAGTAGGATTTCCACTTAGTATTGTCGTTTGCTTATTAGTTTTTATTGTTCTAAAACACCATTAGTGGAAATAGTTCTGCAAGAAGCTGTGGAGAGGTTTGCTCCCGGTGCATATTTTCATTCTTCAATATGACTGACAATACACAGAGAACGTTTACAACTTAATCATTATGTTAATTTATATACATCTTCTTGGCAAATAATAGTTAAAGGTTAGTTTTAAATCACTTTGTATAAACTCTTTTATCGATTAAATGAATAGGTGCAATATGTTCTTTAGGATAAAAATAAGTTAGTACCTGAATTTCAGTAATATTTTAAATTGAAATTTAATTAAATATCTTTCTTATAATTTTTAATCTAGTGTCTCCTCAAATATAATATGATAAAATTCCTAATTTGACAATGAAAATTCACATTTGATAATTTAGAACAACCAAGATGCATATAACATGGTCATATCAGTATTTAGTTTACTATATCATACAATTACGCTTTCATGTACTTAATTTGTCTCATGTTTCCAACTAAACAACTTTATCAAAATATACTAACAAGGACATGATAGTAAAAAATTTAAAGGGCTTCTTATAATAAATTAATGAAATTAAAATTTAGGTACACAATTGAAATATAATCCAAAATCCAAGTACTAATTTATTTATTCAAAAGGGTTAATCACCATCATCACCCTTAAAGATTGTTTCCATCAAATATATTAACAGAACAATTATATTGATCTTCAAGAAGTTACATGTGATGTGAACCAAAGCCAACTAGCTTCTACGGCTTACAACTTAGGAGCAGAGAATGAAGAATCAGCCAATCCTAAAGTCGTTGATACAGAGGAATAGCTACTGTAGGTGCTGTTTGAGTTATCTAATTTACCATTGTCAAGTGATACGGAGAATGTGAATGTTCCCTCTCACTATCACTGAGTTTCAATGTTTTCTTCCACAGTTTCTGATCTGTATTTAGAGGAATTACTTCTTATAAAAGATGAACAACAAAAGTAAAACCAAGAATTATTCCAACCTTTGTTTCTTACCATCATCAACCTCAGCCATAGCAATTGAAAGTTTTAAATGTAAGTAAGGGGACCCGTATCTACCATCCTCACCATCATCAACCTCAGCCATAGCAATTGAAAGTTTTAAATGAAGTAAAATATAAAAAATGACGGTGTTTGAGACTAGATATGTAAGATTCCATTGGTTTGGTCGTTTATCACATGTCGTCATGAAACATGAGAGTTCTGCACAAGACTAGTGTTCATATTTACACTAAACAGAAGTGTAAATATGAATGAAGTAGCTGGCAATCAAGTAATTGAACCAACAATTGACCTGCGATCAACTGGCATTGGGAAGTTACAGCCGTCCAATTGTCTGTCAATCCAGTAAATTTCAAGATCTTCCACTATTGCCCCCTCACTTGTACATATTATCCAATAATTATGAAAATTTTCGAAAAATAAATCATGCTTGCTTGCTGACGGACAGGCCGTCTTGTTCATTGCTTTCTACTCTTGGAAGTGTCCGGTAATTTGACTTCACATTCTGTACAAAGACGAAATAAGAGAAGGAATATGGATTGAACATCAAAACAGATAGAAGTTTACGGAAGATGAACCGATCCCATTAAACTACCAGCCTGCCTAACTTGCTTCACCTTGGGAAAACAATCAATAGCAAAGGAACCAGGAAAGTCAGCAAGGATATAAATATCTTTGACTGGATGAGCAGTACAGTACCTCTAGCAGAGTGATATAATAGAAATCCTCCATGTGCTGCATAAGTGCACTTCCGTCTCGAATTGAACGAAATATATTTATTTCTGTCTGCAAAATTTTTTCGATGAGCTCCTTCTCTCCCTTCATCTGAAAAGGAAATTTCCACTAATGCTCATCTACCAATGGAGTAATTCAAGTGAACGTAAACATGTAAAAAGAGCAGTTGCTAGCTGGATGTTGATGAAGCAACATGTTTAACTGTAGAGCCGCCATGTCCTGCACTATCTCAACTTCTCATAGTCATACATAAGTTCAAAGTTTGACATAACCTCAATTTACCTAGGACCATAGTAGACATTTGTGACTGAGTTGCTGGAAAGTATATCAGGATGGTCTTTATGTTATATAGGTGCACATAAGAGATGTTCGGATATTTACATGAACATCACATGAAGGGAATGGTAGGTGAATTACAAAAACCTATTTTCTCATGAATTTCTCTGTTGCACATCCTAGCAATAAGTAAAGCGGCCATATCTTTGAAAATAGTTTTCACAAACATGATGCACCAACACACATTGTAAATGGCCTTTTAACAATACATATATTAACCTTTTATTTACCACCCAAATCATATATAAATGAAAAAGAAATTTGGAAGAGAACATTGAGCATCGATAAAAACAAGAAACATACAAATTCTGTGACAAGGACATCTGGTGTAGCTTCCCCGATCACATCACCCTGGTAACCATCTTTCAAGAGCTCCAAATTTTCCTATACAGTAAATAATAATGAACTTGAAAAATAGCTGCATATACAAACTATTTCCAAAATGAAGCATTAATTTAATGTATCAGATACTATAATAAGTATGCAATAGTGCAACTCATAAAAGATTTCTAATTCTGGCCAACAACGTAAGGATAAAAAAAGGAATAAGATAAACTTGAGTTTTTACTAATTCTAACATACGAAATCCCAAATCATAGGCACATTACATGATCAATATAATGTAGTGATGTAGGTCAAGTTCTACAACTTGACCCGAATAGTAGGAAAACAAGAAGAGAATAGAGAAGAAACTATAATAAAGCAGAATTAAGAACAGAAAAGAACATGAGGGTAAAAAAAGTCAAGTTTATACCGATAGCCAAAACTAATCAACTATCTACTAACAATGAACGAACCTCATATTTATAATAGCTTCTATACTAACTAGAAGAGTAAATCAAAGTACAACTATAATCATAATCTGAATGAGAAGCTAAAAATAAGAATTTAATTTCAAAGAACTACTAAAACTGAAATCTACTTGGAATGTAAGTCTGAAAGAATAATTCAATCAATGTTCTTTGCCCTACAAAACAAGAAAAATAAAATAGAGGAAATTAAGTGTTGAAAAAGTATGGTTTGGGAAAACTTAAAAGAAGGGTAAAAAATAGAAGAAAGGAAGAAACATAAAGAATTGCAGAGACAAGGATAAAACATCAGTTTAAAAGTGCAAGTCCCAAGCAAGTAAACTCCAAAAAATTCGACCTGGTAAAAAAACATGTCTTACTCCTTACTAAAGCACAAGTTCAAAAAAATGTCTTATTATTATTCTCTATACATTACCGGTAGAGACAGAAACAATCTAAACGTAAATAAAGACAAATGTAAAAAAATTTATCATTCCATGATTTTGTAAGGAAAACGAATGCTGCCTGATGCACAAGTGAAGCAATGCTCAAGGAAAAAAATTCAAGCAGTGCAGAGCTGCATAAGACAATGTTAAAAATATATATTATAAAGCTAAGAATAAATTGCACATGTTTTGTCATTCGGGAAATGACAAGACATGACTGAAAATTTTGACCTACCAAAGCATCTTTTAATCCCCCAGCTGCTAGATAAATGGGCTGTGCTACATGGCAATAACCCATTAAGCGAGGAACAGTGGGTATAATGTCTCTATGGTTCACAATCCTCCAGCTATCTTTGACTTTCTGCAAAAAGCATTCAAGGTTGCTCAAACACACAAGCGAACAGCAGTCCTTTGTTTGACATAAGAAAGGATTATTCAAGAGAAAATGCTCATTCTGCAATTTATGATAACTACATGCAAACATGTAGAGGTTGACTAATATTTGTACATGTGAAAGTAGGTTCTAATACCATGTGAAAGTAAAATAAATGAGGTAAAAAAAGATAAAAGGATTTAAGCAAGGTTTAACGTGATGAGTGATTCCACCCTAAGGCTTGCATCTACGGACATGAAAACAACTAAACAGTACATCATTATTATACTTTTCTGTATCTTAAGTCAGGTCCTTATTTTTTTAGAGAATACAAATGATATTAAGGGTACTCCTAATTCAATGTTCAACTATAGTGGTAATATTCCTATACAGGATGCACACGATATTCTTAATAGAATACACATCATATTAAAGGTGCAATCTCTAAGATCTCAAACAGTTCATCGTCTTTCTCATTAGTTTATAACAATGACAGACGAAGATTTTCCAGTTTCTGTTTCAACAACTAATTTGTTAATCTCCACATTCCTGATTGATTGGACACGAGTTTTGTATGTAGAACCATACAACAAATGGGGATTCGCAAAATGTAAAGCATCACTGAATTCAACAAGAAGTTCAAATGAAGGGAAAGTACAACAGTAAGGGAAGTAAAGACAAAGCGGCTGCTGCTCGTTAGTTGTATGATCAATGGTCTACCAGAAGATATAGAAGATTGAAACAAGAATGAAAAGTAATAAGAAAAAGAAAGATATGTAAGAATTTGATACAAAGAAAATAATAGAAGTGAGCAAATGGAATAAGTGATTCACCACATCAGCCAATAGTATATTTATTGTTGAGAAATCATTAACCTCAAAAGCTAAGCAATCCAGCAGTTTAAGATATTAAGTGAAGAAGACGAAGGAGAACAATGAATTCTATGCTTGATCATTTGTTAAATTCTTCCTTCAAGGACAGACTGATGTGCAACAGCCCGAAACAACTGCAGTCTACTAGTTTAAACAAAATTAGTGCAGTTCAGACTAGAATCATGGTCCTTCACTTGCAGAAATGAATCTCTAGATTTCTGCAAGTTGATGCTCTCTTGAAATACATGATTCCTGAAACAACTGGAATTTACTAGTTCAACAAAAAATTAGTGGCTTTCCAGACTAGAATCATGGTCTTTCAAGGGAGAACCAACTTGCAGAAGTCAATCTCTCGAAGATTTAATTCACAGGCCACTCGTCATTTAAGCTATGGGAATGTAAATTATGTGTCTTTTGTGTCTCTGGGTCTGGGAGAGCACTACCTTTGAGAGATAATTCAAAAATAATCAGGAGAAAACATGGTTACATACCTAGCTGTAATGACTTCATAGAATATGCTATCAACTTTATCAAGATTTTCATTACCTGATTATAAACTTCTGCAAATCTTTTGTTGCCAACTCTTGGAGATCCAAAGTTATACATGGTCACCCTGATTGCGCCACACCTAAAGAATGCAATCAAACAAAACTGATATGCAATGGCGTGCAAGGAGAAGTGCCTATTTGCATATATTTCGAGAAAGAACGTACTTTGCTAGTTGACTTGATGCAAGTTCAAGAGCAAGGAGGGTTGCTAGTGCACCACCTAAACTGTGACCGGTAACATAAACATGCCACTTAAGTGGTGGTTCAGGTACATCATCTCTGTGAACAACAAAGAAAACAAAACAAAACAAAGAAGAAAAAAGAAATGAGAGGGAAGGGGCCAGAGAGAGGAGTCAAATATTAAACATATGTTGCAAATAAATGTATAAGTTCAATTAAAAAGTTGAGCCCTATACAGATTGCAGAACAAAATGATCAGCAGCAACTTCCTCCTCTATTCACGACCCAAAAAGGTGCAACAAGAATTTCCAATGAAAATTGATTACATCATCATGAATGTTGTTTATGTTATCAATATCCCTAACATAATTTATGGAAGCAATAGAGTCGATTCAAGAAACAAGTGTCATGAATAATGTTTGAACCTGCTACATGCTTTTAAAACATAGAATAAATACAAGAGAGGGCTCCAGATAATTCTAGTGCAAAGCATGGAGACTAACTTGACTACCTAAAATAAAAATGATAAAGCCATCTTAGATGTTCAGCATATTTCCAGCATCTGATACTAGAAGAAGCAATAAAAGTGTCTAAAGAAACAAGGATCACAAGTAATCATAAAACTTGTTAGGGAAAACTTACTTATAACCAATTGACAATTTAATGATGGAGATTATCCTTATCCTCACTGAATCATAAGCACTTAAGAAGCCAGTGTGAACCTGAAGTTGCACATACCAAAAAGTACAGACATCCGTCAATGCGAACACACTGTGGACTTTTAACTTGTAGGAAACAAAATTAGGATCATTTATACCTGAACTTCTTGCTTGAAATCTCCACCAATTCTTTCAGGATTCAACCTGTAGAAAGTAGATAAAAGTTGGGATGACAAAGACTCAACATAAGACAAGAAGAATAGCATATTTGGAAGGATCAACTTATTTCTTGCACATGCATAAACCATTTCAAAGATTAAAAAATCACCTTCAAATGTGAAGCTTATAGATAAGTTTTATATTTACAAGAAAAGCACAAATGAAAAGGAGCAACAAATGTAAATTTTATTGACACAATGGAGATAGAAATTTAGCATTACCCAGCAGGAACTAGCATCAAGTCCGTTAGCAGGTCTTTCCATTTTGCCTGAAAAAGGGCACCAGATAAACAATGTGATTTGAAAACTAAATGAAGGAATGAAGGCATTCAGTTAGAGAAGAAGAAATAGCATACTTGTTCTGTCCCTCTGAAAGCAATGACTAATCTTTTCCGTGCAGAATCACGCCAAATTGCTACCTGTGGCTTCCCACAAGTTAGTGATAGTCGTAATTAAGTCCATTGAAGTTTCACCAGAAATAATGCCAATGCTTCTGATGGTTTAAATGCTCACTTGTGTATCTGTTGACGCATTATCTAGGAAGCATATCTTCTCAAATTCGGACTTAATAAAACTTGGATGGCCCACTGAGGTAGCAAGCATGGCCCAAGCCTCCATGGCAGTTTCTGCAGTTGAGAAAAGTGTTCTCATCTCCTCAGCTTTCTTTTCATCTAATCCAGACTCACTCAAAGAGTTAATAAATTTTTCCGTCTCAGAACCCTTATCTACAATACGTTCTTCATTGTTTAATTTAGAAACAGCTGCAGTCAAAACCATCCATGCTCCTAAAACAGAATCAGTCTGCCTTAATAAATCTTGTGTAGCCTTTTTTATATCTGGAAGGGAACTGGAAAGTGGCCCACTTGCTTTATCACGGTTGACATCTTGAACATTTGGAGTTGCAAGCCCTGATTCAATGTAACCAGCTTCAGCAATCTTCTGTGATTGCAACCCGATTTTGTTCAACAAGTCAAATCCATCCCACTTTAATTCCAGAGGAACAGGGAGACCAAGTTTCTGAACAACATTTTGGTTGATAACCTCAGTGAAGTTATTCCAGAAATGTTTGTCTGATCGTATGGTTTCACTTGCTTGTGTCAAGGTTTCCTCAGTGTGTACATTAACTAAGGAACTATCATTTTCATGTACAATACTGCTCCCACTGTAGCTTGAATCATTTACAGATGTTTCTGCAGGATTTTCTACTTCTGAAGTTAAATCTGACACAACTTGATTGGAGTTGCCACTGAATTCTGAATCATTACCATTTAGCATTCTATCTTTCCTAAGGTAAGCATCATTGAATGACTTCACTTGTCCAAAAGCATACTCCACAAACTGACTTGCTGGCACAGTTTCAGAGCCAAAAGCCTTTTTCATTGCAGATTCAAATCCATTTTTTCGCAGAAATTCTGAAACAAAGGGGAGCTTCCACCACTTCTTTCCATCATCAATTTCATCAAAGCTTTTATACTCAACCTGAAGAAGATAGTGAAACCAGAAACCTAAATAATGATGTAATTACACATGTCAAAAAAGTGTATTAGTTCTCAAATCTAAAAGATTTAGAGCAACAGTTTCCGTGAACTGATAATTTGCAACATATAGTTTTTTTTAAGATAACATAAACACTAATATTCAAATTCCAAAACTTATGGCAATTTCTCCATCTAACAAGAATTAATACAGCAAACAAACAAAAGAATTCATTTCTGTGTTCTGTGTTCTGTTTTGTCTTTTGTATTTGACATGATTCCACACACAACAAGAATCATACCCTAAGGTCAAAGTTTCAAGAAAATGCAATTAAAACTGATGTGTGACTCTTAAAAACAAAGACTAAAAGGAAAAAGGGGGGAAATAAAAAGCAAACAGGAAAAGCTGCGTATTCCTGCATCCAAAATTTATGAATCGAGTTCCAAATGACTTCAAAATGTTCATTTAAAATGATTTTGGACATGAACATCACTAATTAATTGCTGATATACCACAACTTGATAACTAATCCATCATGAAACATGAATGCCCCCCTTCCTCACATTGCTCACTTTCTCTTCAACCAAATTGCAGACACTTCATCATTGCAAATCTTCTATATGTGAGTCTGTTTTATCATGCCATAATCTCACAAAAGCCTTTGAAGCTTGTCTTTGCTTCAATATTTGATGATAAATTAACAACCTTTTATCAAAATTTCATTTTTGTCATGACTTCTATTTTAAAGCCAGGGAAGGAATAAGAACACGAATTCCTTTTAACCCAGTTCTGCAAGTCTTAAAGAAGAGACGAGATAAAGCATGACTGGTCTACGCAACTAAAGAAAAGCTTTGCAGTCATGAACCCATGAGTTGGACAAACATACCCAAAAAATTCCCTTATTTTCTAACAGGCTTCACCAAAAGAAATTTATCTGAAATGGTCGAACATTTTTGTGCTTTTACTAATTTCAGTTTTGCACTTCACTATTTTAATTTTTTCCACCCAACAAAGTTGCCACCTTGCTTCTATCATATAGGGACCTCATCTCTGCTCACATTGCGTCTTCCAGTACAAATTTGAAATATTTTCTGCAAAATAACCAGAAGCAATACTTAGATAAGATTATGAACAAGTAATATAATAGGATCTTAGGAAAACAAATTGAAACGTATGTAGTAATCAAATTTTAAATAGCACAAGTTACCCATCATAGCAAAACAATTTACAAATAGGGGTCATTTAATACAAAGGTAAGGAAAAACAGTAGCATTGTTACCTTGAGATATTAGGGGCCTTCTAGCATCATGCATCAGTAGTTGCATGCACATGTTGAGCTAATCCTTCAACCACATGAAAATGCCATGTATGAAACACTAGAGCAATGAAAAAGGAAAGAATCTCCAAACCAACACAAAAAATAAATCAAAAGCAAGAAACATGTTTTGCACTTCCTTTTTCTTGTTTTACACAAAGATATCCAATGCTATAATAACCTGTTAACAGGCAAGCCAGAAAGATTTGGCTCCATGATACAACAAGGTGCACTTAGGCATATATTACAAAATGCTTTTGATCACACAAGACATACACATTAACTACAAGGTTGGTTGAAAGCACCTCAATATAGGGCACTGAATCAGTACAAGTTAGCAAATGCCAATGTACTCTGTGATAGAAAAAAAGATTTTGCACCACAAATCAGTTCAAACATTGCTTAAAGAAAATGGACTACATTTCCTTGAGATATTTAACCAATGCAATTGATGTTTATCCAAATCTCAGAATTGAAGTAAATCCACCATAATTATATTGCTTCAAGTTTCCAATATATTAGTTGTGTTTCCAAAGGACACTTCAATGCAAATTAAGTTAAAAACTTCTTCATGTCAACTAGCTTCCGAGAAATATCCATTCACCAAAGGTGCACTGCTAGACAGATGAAACTATAAGATCTATATCTAAAACAGTTGAATGAGGACAACATGGAAATGTAATCAAAACATTGTTGACACGTTTGAAAGGCCTTTGTGAAAGCTAAAGGCTCAAAGATTCAGAAAATGTAACCCCAGTTTGAAGTTCATATAACTGTAAGGCCTGGGGATCTGAGATCTAAAACTACAAGTTGTTTCAACTAAGACATGAGAGATTTCCAATGTAGCAATAGGCGGATAAAGTTTCCAATATGCACAATAGCTTGAAAGTATCAAAGAACATGGAAGTATATGAAAAAGTTAATTCTCCAGGGAGAAAATGATTCCCTGTGATCACATAAGCAAATAATGATTACAAGCGGTGTTTGTATAAAACAGAGTGGAAAAGCTAGTCAGACTGGATAAAACAGTGACCATCAGCTGAATCGGTCCAAATGGTGACCAGTTTCTAGCCATACTGGTTTTCTATAAATATATTACAGCTGTCAGATTATGAACCCTATTAGATTGCATAAGATTAGGTCAATCCATTTTAAAGCTTCTTGAGGATGCCATTTCACATCCCATTCATCCCAATGTTGCCTTCTATGCAGTTTAAGGGTTTTTTTTTCCTTTTTGCAAAAATAAAACAAATAGTTATTTGATTTGAACTTGTGATCCTTAATTCTGTGGAAAAGCACCACAACCACTTGAACAAGATTATTTTAGTGACATTGTTGCTAAGCATAATGGTGTGTACTAAATTGTAATATATAAAACTACAACTACGATATTGATTAGACTCCAGTTCAACCACAGCTGAATCATAGTTCTTTTGACTACGAAGCTAGCTTTCAAAACATTGCTTACAAGTATAAAATATTCACTAAATAAAAGGAATACATGGACTATTTCAGTTTCAATTAAAAGAGAAAAATGAACCATCAATATCTAAATAATAATAAGGTCTCACCTCCAACTGCAACTTCCCACCCCCACCCATCCCTTCCAAGTCAACCATCAGCTCGTGCATATTTCCTGCCAAAAATTGTTCATCCATGAGCTTCTCAGGGAAGGCTGCACAATTTTTTCTAACTCTCTCATCTCTACACAAGCACACCAGTTAAAAATAAAGACACAATGTAGCTAGTCCAATTCATTTAGCAGCAATAAATTAATGTTCATGTTAATGCATGTTTGATTTGCATCTTAAAAATTTTTCAGGTAAAACTATATTGCTAAAGAGTTCAATTATTCCTTAGCAAACATATGCATTGAGAGAAAGTGTGGGTGCATTGGTTAACCCTAACTAGGTTTGTCCCATCTATTTGTACAACCGACATATTTCAATATAAGGCACATGACAGTACTAACTATATAGCAACTTATAATATTAGTATTAGATGGTTGAATAGACCACTTAACCACCAATTTAAGGCCATAAAAATCATTTCTGTGTTGAATTGAATCCTCACCATCGCAGAGGAACTCAAGACTAATGATAGCATTGCCCATACGCTTATGTGGAGTTACCAAGTTTGCATCCCAAGCTGCAACCTGAAGTTCAAGAGCAAAATGGAGAATCAATAGATGTAACAAAAAATCTACATCAATAATGATTGACTGGGAGTTCAATGGATCTAAAATGTATGGTATTTTCTTAAATAATCATCTTTTATGATTCTCTTGAACTTTAAACACTTAAAAATAAATAAAATATTGCAATAGTCATTAGTAATGACACTAACAATTGCAAAGGAAATATAAGGTTGATCTGAATCAGAACTGGAAATGATCAGGTTACAAAGTCATTTGATAGCCTTACTCTAGTCTTTATAATTGTGCAAGAAAGATCAACCATGATGATTTCAATATATCAGGACAAAAAATTTTGGAGCAACAGGAAAAAGATGGAAGTTTAAGAGGCTGTTGGTTGAGCGTTTGGGAGCAGCTGATAGCCCCAAACAGCTCATGATTCAACTAACAATTGTTTGGTAAAAGACTTCAAACAGCTACTGATAGTCGTTCAAGTCTCAAACAGCTCATGATTCAATAAGTTACTAAAAGTAACTTTTCACAATCAGCTATCAGCTATCAGTTACCAGCTATTAACTATCAGCTCAACCAAACAAGCCCTAAATGTCAAATAAATATGTTGGACCTCTTAATCTTCAAGTATGACTGAACCAATATTCTAACCAAGTAAGAATAACTTGTACGTGTGTTGTTTTATATTTTTTAAAAATATCTGGAACATGATAAAAGAAGTTCAATTCTAGTTCATGGAAAGTAAAAAAGAGACAAAATTTGGATATCAATGTTAAATGCATCACAAAAGTGTTTTCACCCAGAGGAGATGATTAAACTAAATGATAAATCAATGAGCTATTAACTCTCCATAACCTGTGTTATTAGCTATTTGGCTGTAATTATTCTTTTGTTGTCTCTTAAGTTCTTAACACCTGGGTTGTTTTGACTACGACTATGCCGTTGTAAACTCTCAATTTTTTCTATTTTATATAGCTTTTCATTTACGCAAAAAAAACTAAATGATAAATGACAGTAGCAACTAGAAAGGATAAGTATTGACCTGAAGGCTTTTGGTTGTAGGAAGCTTGATATTCAAAGTGAAATCCTCATTCCAAGTTGGAGTTTTATTTCTGTAATAAAATATTATCACCAATATAAAAAAATTAAACATTGTTAAACCTATTGAAATTTCACTGCCACTAGCTTGATGGACTAAATCATTGATGAAGCATGAACCATATAAAATGTGATTGGGTAAGCAAATGAACATTAGTCACCAAAAGGTTTATTCCTTGACAAGCAAAAAACATTAAATTCTCTCACCTTTAGATTTGATTTACTGACCGTAGAATATGTAATGTCAACATTAAACAAAGGTAACTACAATCAAGCAGTTCATTTTAAACAAGCAGCTCATGACAAACATTCAGAAACTTTCATAAGTTGCAAGAGTTTACAGCTAGGACATATCAATAGATTGAGCCTTCAAGGCAGCAAGTTTGATCGGGTAGTTTTTCAACCTTCAACTAAGACATTTATGGACAACATACCCCCATTTAATTTTGCTTTTGACAACCTGGCCATCCAATTGCATGACAACATAAGGATCACTTGTTCCCTGGAAAAGATTGAAAGTTTAAGAAAGAAAGCCACATCAAATATGAAAGACATTAATGAACACTAGAATTGGGGAAGTTCTCAAGTATGTATACATGTGTTCATTTGTATGTGCATTGTTTCATATGTGCAATTGCGCATGCATGTTAAACCACATGACCTGAATGTACAAAGGATATTTATGCTACGCACCCATGGATCCATGATAGGTAAATCCAAGCCCTTAATCAATTTTATCAGCAACTGACCATCGTAAATCTCGCGTACAAATGACCTAAAAGCGCAATAATCAGATTAGAACTTGCACAGAAAGCATATGTAATCAAAAATGCCACTTTAATACTAACAAGCATAAGCATTTTAGCATAGTATTGCAAGCAAATGGTAAAGAATGTGAATGATTATTTGACTAACAGCAAAGAGAACAACAAAGCCTTTAACTATCAAAAGCAAAATATTGCACATACTCAGAAAGGTACACGATCTTACAATCTCCAGCATCAACTTCACGCCTGCCGATGTTATCCTGATCAACATACAACCAAATTACATTTGGAGCTGTTGCTAAGCACTCACTTCAAAAACAATAGGCGTATAAAGGTTCATGAACTAAATTAACACAAAACAGGAGGAAGTATAAAGAGTTTGGAAGACGCGTGATAAATTACAGGGGGGCTTGTATAAGCTTCAAAAGCAAAACCAGCGAGAATGACGGCGAGGTTGATATCAAAAGGAGGCCTCTCGTCGTCTTCCTGAACTGAAATGTTCTCAGTCTGCGGCTGAGCGCAACGAATCGAGCGAAGTCCGTCTCTAATTCTGCTGCCTCGACAGCTAAGAAACCGAGCTTTGGGGTCAAAATGAGACGGAAAGCGAGGGGACAAAGTGAAGCGGCGAAGATGGCTACTAGGGGAAGCGAAACGGCAGAAGAAGCGAGGGGCTGGGTGGTGGTGGTGGTGATGCGTTTGCAGATGCAGAGAAGCCATGAGTAGAAGAGTGTGGAGTTTAACGTCCAAAATGCGAATGGAGGAGGATAACAGCTTTTAGGTACTGCTAATTATGTAATATTTTTTAATTATTATTATTATTAGTTTTAGAGAGATCCAGAAGCTTTGAGAGCACAATTGTGGGGCCTACCCCACCATTTGTACTTCATTTCTCTTCGTTCCCACAGGTTTGCTTTATCCTATATAATATATATATATATTTAAATATACCACAAATTCAACTCTAATTTCAATTAAATTAAACTTAAAATGGAATCAAAGTTGATTGCAGCTTAAAGTAACCATTGCCATCCCTAAACTGAAGCAGCCAATGCACCATTGGCCTCCCTAACCTTCACGAACATCCCAATTGACTAGCTAACATGTGAGACCAACAAAAGCAAGTGAGGCACACGAGCTGTAAGATACCAGACCCCCGTGCCCATGAATATGATTGACCATTCTTTACTGCATTCACTCTTACATGTGAAGTTTTGTTTGTCACAACCCCCAGTAATTGTCACGGGACATGTGCAATTAAGGATCTCTTTTATAACAATAAAATAAAATGAAACTAATATGAGTTTCGTACTGAAAGTAACAGATATCCATAATACAAAGTACATTTACGAGTTTATAAAGTTTTCTTCCCCTATTTGGGGTTGATAAGGGAAACATTTTCATAGCTACTTGGATAATAATAGAAGTAGCTACAATGTCACTTGACTAATATCTTCCATAAGAATACAAACAACCATATCAAAAGCAAACTGTTTAATGCATGAGCGCTACTGCAGAAACTGTTTAATGCATGAGTGCTACTGCAGCCTCTTGTACTAAAGGTCGGCTTACATGCACAAAATGCTCAGCTTCACGCTCAACCTGCTCCCAACACCTATCAGGATACTTCCCTTCCCTCATCTTCTTCACAAACGCCACAAACCGTCTCCAGTTATC
>JANIMX020000570.1:156414-173875 GCA_024582655.2 Erythroxylum kunthianum
TATTACATAATTTACATCACATAATAACGTAATCTAAAAGATTACCCACCCTAAAAAAACTTAAAATCAATACATAATAGTCCGAAATAGCTAGCGATTGTGTTTTCATCTTGACCTTTTATTTCTTCACAAATTTCACGCTTCTTATGCGCATGTAACAGTTGTTTGAGACATACATATGTAACTGTCCAACAACTGTTACACATTGTGCCATAAGGATTTTTCAACTTTATAACCGCCTGTATTGGTTTAAGACACAAAGCTCATCAACGCATGTACCCTATCATATCATAATGACCAACTCACTTTTCTATAATCCATCTTATTACCGTAAGCACTAGGCAGAATCCAAGTATAATTTCATCGTTTAACGCATCTATCTTGGGGCTACCATGATCTCTTGTTTGGCCAGCCAATCACAGCTCACCACATCATTGCCATGTGAGGTCTCAATTGTTCTCTCCTGTTGCTTTCCTTCATTACCAAAATCAAACACAACTTCCTTTTCTCAATACTACTTATTACGTAGTGTTGACTAAGTATAATATAAACGTTGGTGACTTGTCTAGCCCCCCTCACTACAACCATTTTGGACCATAGATTTAGAAAATCTGGCCTTTTCTGAATAAAATGGGAAGTCATTTGCCATTTGAAAAGATTGGTGGGTACTATTCGTGGCTATAAAAGATACTCCAAGCTACAATACTCCAATCTTCTCTGCTCCTGCGTTCCTTATTATCTCATCTTTCTACTTGGAGGTACAGAGGAAGAGGGAGAGAGTTACAGAGATGGGTAATTGTCAAGCAGTAGATGCAGCAACTCTAGTGGTACAACACCCAAGTGGCAAAGTAGAGAGGTTCTATTTGGCTGTTAGTGCTAGTGAGATTATGAAGATGAATCCTGGTCACTATGTTGCTCTTCTTCTCTCCACCACCTTGTATCCATCAACAACCAATGCTCAACAATGTCCCAACAACAGGTCTACAGATGACACCCACAGTAACAACAATGGTTCTGTTCGGTTAACGAGAATTAAGCTTCTAAGGCCTACGGATACCCTTGCTCTTGGGCATGTTTATAGGCTCATCACCACCCAAGGTGTTTTGAGTTTCAGTTTCTACCTTTTTTTTTTTTGTCTTTAAAGTTTGGGTTTGTAACGAATTCTTTTGTTGTCTTTGTGGGTGTTTTAGAGGTTATGAAAGGATTGAGAGCAAAGAAGCAAGCGAAGCAGATGCAAAACCAATCAGAATCTGGTGAAAGGCTAGAAAGGGTGAGAGAGAAACAGACTTCGGGGTTGGATTCGGAACAAAAAAGATCTGAGCTTGATAAGGAAAATCAGGTAAATTTTATCCCTTAATGTTTTCTGATACATTTCCAGAAGATTGCAATTTTTTTGCATATTATGGGCATTAACAAGAAGCCATCTTTTTTAGCCTCATGTTGTTTATTATTTTTTTCAAATTCTTTATTTGATCTTGTTAACCAGAACGAGATGTTATGGATGTTGTCTCATAAGGCTAAAATTTTCCAATCACCTGACACTTCCAGGTGACCAAACATGAAAGAAACAGACCAAGAGCAGTAGCCTCTAGCAACTCTGGAACAGTCAGATCAAGAACATGGCAACCTTCCTTAAGAAGCATCTCAGAATCAAGCAGCTAATCATGGCTAGGATCTTCATACCATGTTGCGTAAAGTACAAGAAGAGCAAGTGGACTCATCAGAGAGGGGTTTTTCAGTATTGTAAAAACCTGTCAGATAAGCCTTGGATATAATTAATCTCCATGGAATTGAAGATTTGGAAACGCTAACATGTTTTAGCGGAAGGTGGTGGTAGTTTTCTCAAATAGAATTTGTAACTAATAGGTGTTCTGAAATGATTATAAATCAAATCAGAGTTTGCTTATATTTTAAGATTCAGTTTCCCTACCAAAAGAAAAAACTGGAGGTTGTATATATATCAGGAGGAAATAAAAGAACCAGCTTTCCATCTCTGATTTAGAGCCGAATGTGCATATAAGGTAAAGCAACAAAATTTTCCATGTGAACATGAAACTTTTAAAATAATTTTAAGTAAATTCTCATTAAAATCAAATGTTTTAAAATTAGCTTTTGTAAGGATTTAATTAACTTGAGCGTTTAATTTGATTAACGTAATTGGAGATTAAAAAAAAATAGAATGAATAGTGTCATTATTCGTTTTTGGGAGAGTTTTGTTGCAATATGGGTGTGTAAACATAGCATGAACCCTTATATTGTGTAATTAAGAAAAGATCTATTAAATTGTATTTGAGTGATTGAAACATCTATCTAAAAAATAATTAAATTATTTAACTTTTTCTTCACCTTTAATAACAAAGAATATATTAAATAATTTATGCATAGATTAACAATTATTTGGTCAAAATACTATAAAGTAAGGTTATATTTTATATTCTTTATTATTATTACTATTGTTATGATTATTTTATATTATTAGTAATTAAATTATCATAAATATTTAATAGAAAAATAATTTGTTTATTAATTTTCAAATAAATTAAAAAAAATGAACACACAATTCACTTTAAAATTAAGGGCTATAATGTAAAGGCCTTGTGGTGGTTTAGATCTAAGGTTCATTTCATAATTTGTTATATATTTTTTAAAATATTTATGACTATGATAAGTAATATACACCAACCTGATGCAAAGTTGAATACTTTGGTCCCTGCATTCCAATGTGAGCTTAGGTGGAGGATAAGGCTTTTAAGTTTAGCTTAAAACTTCAAAGAATGGAATTGAAATTCTCTTTAAGGCTGCTGTTGGATTGAGAATGACGCACATAAAATGAAATGTGATAAAAATGTGTCAGAATAGGTACGGAAGCAACTGTTGAATGCCAAATATCAAAATGGTTGCTTCCTGTTCTGTTTTTAACACATCACCTTATTCTGAACTTGTCTAACAAGTCCCATCAATTTATTGCAGATCCATTTTTCTGCTCTGGAGATCTCATCTTATTACAGCAAGTGATCTTGCATCTGTTTACTTCACCCCGATGACAATAAAAGCTAATACCGAGTACTGACATTGGTTTATTGATATTTGTGGTTTCTTCTCGAAAAACATACAATGCATCTTTAATATGTTTACAGGGTTAAGAAGACTTCAGGGATACCTACAGCTTGCAAGTTAAAGCAGAAGCTCAATGACAATTTTGAATTCAAACATGCTACAGTTGACAGACTAGTGTTGAATCTTATATTCTGATATTACAGCAGAAACTCGTAGAGAACGTTAAGTCCAGTAGGAACCACTCTCATCGTATTTAATAATGTTAGGATCAAAGTTCAACTGGTAGGACCTGAAGAAAAAATGAGCAAAGGTGTACATTTTTTACTTACTTTAGAACTTCGACGTATTAAAGAAGCAGATTCTTCATTTGCATAAACTTCATACTTTTGCGCCGCTTATATTCTATCTAAAGCAAAAGAAGACCGTTTCTTTTTCTTTAATGCTCCACTTCGCAGAAACTTTTACGTTGGACAACTGCAACCAACTCACCATTAAACATTCTCTAAGTGCATGAAATGGAGTTCCTATCAACTGTTCAATATCTGTCTCTTGTAAGACCAATCATTCCGCAGAGAATCAGGTTTATGGAGGGAGATGTGCGGCAAATGAACGTGGACAATAGGCCACGCCATAACTGATTCATCATTTGCTTGTCTAAATAAATATCTGATAATAACACCTCCTAGAACTATATATACCATAATGGCCTCTGATTAACATTAAGAGGGAGCTCAAATTTCGCAGTCCAGACAGTTGTGTGTTTGCAGAAGGCACGTCCCCTGATTCCTTTTTCTTCCATTGCAATCTGAGAGTAATAGCTAAGCTAAGCTATGCTTCTAGGTCGATAACCTTCACCTACCCCAGTAAATAAATCGAGGATCGAAACCAATTCAACGGGCCCACCTAGAACCATTTTGTGCCCCGTAGAACACCTCACATCCCCTTGAAAGTTCCAAGTTTTCCCATCCAAAAGTTGCTTTCTCCTCCGATTAAACGAAACGGACGAGAGTTTTTTCTCCCATTGAAGTGGACATTGGACAAGCATTGAGTTCAAAGTTTTTGAATTTCACCTTTCCTCTTAGGATTTGCTTAATGGGTACTAATCACAAATTTGTTTAAACAAGCTGTAACATATTCAAGTGAATCTTCCCATTTATAAGATGCACTAATGATAAACAGAATAAGAATTGATTTCATTAGCATTGCGGTTTGCCATTTATCCACTCTAGTCCCTAGCATCATGTTCTTGTTCGTATCAGAAGATCAAAACATCGATCGTTGCATTGTAGTGTTTGGAAGACGGGCAATGTTACGTGACAATATTGAAAATCTTGGAGATGGAGACGGCAAGCAGGCCACGGAGCACAATTAGAACGGTGTATACATGTAACGAAGATTCACATGAATACGAGTTGTAGAACCATGCTCCAGCAGATCAGGGGAACACACAATATAAAACCAAAGAAAAGAAAGCACCTCAAAGTGAACTGGAATATAAATACAGAACTTCTGTATTCAGTTCATGGTCTGTGACAAGGGAAGCAACACCAAAACCTCTATTTTTATTCGGGCACTCAATTCTCACACTCAAAAAGTTGATGGCAACCAGTTGGAACCCCACAAATGGAAAATCATTTCCTCCAAACTTACCAATTGGTTATCCTGACATCTCTGCGATCTGAATCCCCCCAGTTATCAACATTTCTAGCTCAACCAAAATCTTATAATATCACTCCACTGCTGCGGTCTCAGCCTCCAGTTTAGCATTTTCACTCTTGTCAAGCTGGCTGAAGTTCCCTTTCTCCTTGAAGAGTTGGTTGTGATGGTGCCTGCAATAGAGACGGTGCTCATGTGCTACATAGTTTGATGGGCTGATCACACAGCCTCCATGGGTGCACCTGAAACAAGCCTTATGGTATGATGTGCCATCAACTGCCACCTGAAAGAAGCAGAAAGTTCAATGAAACAAAAAGAACACTTTTCTACTTCTTATCATCCGTAAGTTCAGGCATGTATTATATATATATATAATCAGCAACAACTCAAGCAGAAAACAAGGGCAAATTCTAAGGTGACTTGATCATCTTATACTTTTGACATAGTTTGATGGACTTTTTTTTTAATTAAAAAAAAAAGGTCCACATAGCTTGATGTTTGATTTGCCACAGAATATCAGCGAGGAAAAAGAGGACAGATTGCAAGCGGGAAGGAAAAAAGAGGAAAGGTCCAAATTTAACCATTCGGCGACCTTTATTCTTTTACTTCATCAACTTTTTGTAGTTTTCATCCCTTAAATATTGCATGGTCATTGAATTAATATTTTGTTTCATATCAGAGTTGCAATAGAGAGCAAGAGGAAATTGGTTGGGTTGGTGATGATAGGGAAGGAAACGGAGGGAAAAGATCCCACTGGTCATCCCTTTTATGGATTTTGAAGTTTATCAAGTCCATGTCAATTTCTATTTTCACAGAACTTTTTCTAGGAGGCAAAGTCCTAGGCCTCAAAGATGTTGCTGTGTTCAGGTGCCTGATCTCACAATTCAATTCCATCAGTTCAACAGATAGGAACAACTGAACTAGATCAATCTGCTTACAGTTAAAGAATGAAAGAAAATCTGATTAAGGTTGTAATGATCCTCCAGAATTGAAATGTAATGAATCATAGCATAGATTGAAAATGTCCTGCAAAGCTCATGATGTTATAATAAGGAATTTTTTTATGTACCTTTTCAATTGGATAAACAGTTTTCTTGCAAGCAACACATTTGTCTTGAGTTCCAGCAAACATACTTGAGACTTTGCTGTTGCTAACCTGCGTGATTTCATCCAGGATTTGAAGCGTGTCAGGAATCCTAAAAATCACCTTATAGAACTTTCCCTGTTACTGAAAACATCTAAATTGTATCTGTTCCCATAATGATAAAGTAGTTGTACAAGAAATTCATTGCATATACCTGGTCAGCAGATCTGTTAACAGTTTTTGGAGTACCTAGAGAAGAGAGAAAAAGAAAAGAATAACCTATGAATGAGAACAAAGAAGCAGATATAACAGATGTTGCACGCTTGAAATCAAATTGAACACAGAGCATTACCTTCAAAACTTTTATCCAAGCTGCCGGTCATCTTGAATAGTTGATCAAAGTGAGGTTTGCAATACAAAACACCTTCAAAGGAGCAATAGTTACTCAGCTGCAAATGTGCAACATTATAAGTTGAGGTAAGTAAAAAACTTATAATCTAAAACAACAAACAGGATAATAGTGCTACTATAGAGTGAGAAAACAATACATGCTTTCTTTCAGCTAAATAGATGAACACTCAGAAAATAAAGTATAATATTGTCAATAAGATTCTCTACACATGCCGTAATATAAACACATTATATCGTTATAAGTTATCTGCAGTCTGCATTCGTAGGTTTGATCCACTTCAATTCTCAAACCCAACTGACTGGTGGCATTAGTGTCATCAGCATGGGAACTAGTGAGCATCAAATCTCACCAACAGGAGCTTTGGGCTAATTGAGCTAAACCTCGAACAAGCAAATTTAGTTCAAATGGTAAATAATGTTAATGAATAGCCCAATTGGCTATAGATACAAAAATCAACAGAGGACAAGGGCATGACAAGCCCAAATAAAAACCATATTGATCAATTGTAATGCCGAATGCCAGACATTGTCTTGTAAATAATGCTCAGTGTGACAGTGTCCATCCCCTCCTGATCTGCCTCTTCCTTTCCTAAGTTTCATTTTCATCACGTTTAGATTTCAATGTCCTCTTTATTAGTATTGTCAGACACAGTTTCAATCTCTTCAGGTACAAGCACAAATATGAAAAAGTAGGTGATTAAAGCACCATAAGAGCGACTAAATAGTTGGCCTATTTGAGATTCCAAAGGCTCTTCTCTGCACCATCATTGGAATCAGGTTGCACACAATGTTAATAAGACTATAATCTGAAGCTACTGTACAGACACTGATTAGTTGTAACAGGCTTTATCAAACTAACCTTAAAATATAATGTTCATGGGACTAAAAATCTTAAGGTTAAAGTTTGCAACAGAAATTTATCAGTTTGGTAACTTCAATAGCAGCTATGACCATAGCTTTACACACCCATCAGAACAACTAAAACCTCTGCAAAACTGCAGATTTCTTCTTGACATTATATCCAAGCTATCTAGCTGTATTCGGGTGTCGAGTTACACGATCACCCACATGCACATTTCTCTTTTGCTGTTTTAAATTGATGGTTCCATAAGAAGGAAAAAATTTTCTATCTTTTCACTGATTACTTTTGACAGATCTTTGTTCTTCCTTTATTATTTCCAACTACCCACCGACAGAGAACCTAGTGGGCCTTGATTCTATACATTTCAGTCTCTTCAAGATTTCAAGTAAGATCTAAGCCAGTGTATTCTAACCTATTCCTCCATCATTTGTCGGACTCTCAGAAGGCAATTCACAGTCTTTTTGCAGGTGCTGTCTTGGGGAACCCTTGCTTTGATCCCAGTTGCTCGTGCAGCACTTCCTACCCTCATGGCGTGTATTCTTCTAAGTAACCTTGGTGCATCGATTACAGAGGTTGCCAAGGATGCTCTTGTTGCAGAGTATGGCCAAAAACGTCGAATGGGAGGCCTTCAGTCCTATGCTTTTATGGCTTCAGCCATGGGTGGAATTCTTGGCAACTTCCTAGTTGGTTATTTCTTGCAAAGAACATCAGCTGAAACCATGTTTCTAATATTTGCTGTTCTGTTATCATTTCAACTTGCACTTTCATCAGCAACTAGAGAGGAAGCTCTTGGATTATCTCCACCTTCAGATTGTCCCGGAGAGAAAACAATTTACAGGAATTTCAGAAAACAGCTTGGTGATCTCAAAATGGCATTACAGGATGATAACATCTCTCGTCCACTTTTATGGATTGTAGCTTCTATTGCCATGGTTCCGGTCCTTTCAGGCTCTATCTTTTGCTATCAAACCCAACTTCTACATCTTAATCCATCAGTTATTGGAATGTCACGGGTAATTGGGCAGTTGATACTTCTTTCCATGGCTGTGCTCTACGACCGCCACGGGAAACAAGTATCCATGAGGAAATTGATTGCTGCTGTTCAACTTATGTATGCATCTTCTCTACTTCTTGACTTTGTTCTTGTTAGACAACTTAATCTTAGACTGGGGATTTCTGATGAAGTTTTCGTCTGTTGTTTCTCGGGTTTAGCAGAATCACTTGCACAATTTAAGCTCCTTCCGTTTTCAGTACTACTTGCAAGTTTATGTCCAAGGGGATGTGAAGGATCTCTTACCTCTTTCTTGGCATCAGCTTTGTGTTTATCATCAATTCTAAGTGGTCTGTTAGGTGTTGGGTTGGCTTCTCTGATTGGAATAACGTCTGCTAATTACTCAGCACTACCAGTTGGAATATTGATACAGTCCATTTTAGCTTTGTTGCCTTTGGGATGGATTCGTCATGTACCTGCAGCCCTTCCCCTTCTCAAAAAGGAAAGAAAGAAAGGTACGAGTAAAAGAACTCGGAAATATAGAAGGGTTGGAAGAGTAGTATTTGGCTCTGTATATGTATACGGACGTGGAAGAGATTCTGAGACACAGAGGTAAAAGGAGTTAACAAAAACTTAATAGCTTTCTGGAGAACAAGGACTAGAAATTTGAAGAATTGGACTGTTCAGGTCTTGATCTCATCCCCATGCTGTTGAATTGATCAGATACTGTAACTACTGTGAAATAACAATCAGTTCTGTTAATTCAGTCATATCTGGCCTAGCTGCCACTCGAACATATGACGACGACTGGCAAAGGAGGGACTGACAGTTCATTCTTCTGAAGTTGTACATTCAAGAGTTCAAGCTACACGACGAGCCTTCTTTTTTTGGATAAAAATACATTACTCACTTTTGCTGCCCACAAGCCTCTGCTGCCAGAAAATTGCACATGTTGCTATTCTGGTGGTCTAAGAAGTGCATACAATTGTTAAATGCAATTGACTGCCTTGGTTCATCAACCTGAGAAATTCAACATGTCAAGACTATCAACACCAACAAGCAGAACACTGTAATTTGTTCAAATATTTAGCTCATATTACTAAAGAGAACCATGAAAAAACATAAAAGTCTATCCATTCAAATTGAGATCAAGTTTAAAGACCTGACAACGATGCAGAAAGCTAACATGAGATGGTCCACATTTTGAAAAGGCAGCTTTTATGCACAACTAGCACTATTTTGGTCAATCAAAATTTAAGGTGCCTGGAGTGGGAGATAAGAAGTACCTAATACTCTAATCAAATCATCTCTTGCAAGCACAAGTCAAGCAAAATCACTTCCCAAAACTTGCGAATGCAAAAGCTTTCCATCAACTTGAGCCTCATTCATCTCTTTCTGAAACAGTTACATTTGCTTCCTGATTAAGTGACTGAAAAGCTGATGCACAGTTTCGAGTTTTGATTACTTATAATCTAAAGTTTCAAAAAGAGCAACCTAAGCTGTCAAAGGAATTAAGGTCTAATAAACTAAACCAAGCACATCTTGACGTACAAGACGAATGCAGAGCTGATCCATCGCAAAGTGTCTGACAGCCAAGTTTTCTAACCAATTATGAGCGACATCTCTTGGTTGTAAGGCGTATCCAATATACCTCAACATAGTTCAAGATTTTCATCCATACTAACAGAATAATAAATCTATTTCATTTTCTCAAAATCAAGAGACCGAGCAGCTCCTTTCATCAATAATAGGAGGCCATCCATCATTTCATATATTGATTCTGAACTATGATGCAATTTGCCATAAGCATAGAAACTATGAGTTATTCCATTGATGCTTATCCAACTGCACCCGGGTGTTTTTCTTAAGCCCCTTTGCTTCATCATTGTTCTCACCTGAGCTACTGTATCCCACTTCTTTGAAGAGGCATGCAAATTTGAAAGTGATATGTAATTTGAAGGGTTTTCAGGTTCTAACTGAATAAGAAATCTATACGCCAGATCTTGCATCTCGGGATTTCCATGTGCTATTGAAGCACTAACAAGAGCTCCCCAAACACTTGGACCAGGTTCCATAGGCATTGTTTTAATAAATTCTAAGGCTTGGCTCAGTTGACCTGATCGACCTAACATATCTGCAACACAAGCACAAATTTCGACTGTTGGTTTGATTCCATATTCATTTATTGCTGAATTATAGATCTGAAGTCCTTCATCTACCAACCCAGACCTGCCACAAGCCGAAAGAACTCCTACTAGTGCTATTCTGTCTGGTTTATTCCCAAGATGAAGCATCTTATGGTATAAAAAGGTAGCTTCCTCTCCCTTCCCATGCAATCCATATCCAGAAATCATTGAGCTCCATGAGATTGCATCTCTGGAAACTGACCCATCCTCAAAGACACGAATAGCACAATTCAAGCTGCCACACTTAGAATACATATCTATCAGAGCATTAGACAAAGAAACATCAACATTCCATTCTCTTCTAATTGCATATCCATGAATTTGTTTTCCACCGTTCAAACCAGTAACTGAGCTACAAGCAGGAAGAATACTGACAAGAGATACTCTACTAGGTCTGACTCTATCTTTCCTCTGCATTTCATCAAAAAGGACCAAAGCTTCTTCCAGAGCTCCATTTTTCACGTAACCGTTTATCACTGCTGTCCAAGTATAAACATTTCTACTCTCTATTTGATCAAAGACCCGTCTACCTACAACAACTCTTTTACTCCTTGAATAAAAATCAATCAAACAACAACCCAAATGAAAATCCAAGCCAAAACCCAAACCCAATTTATTTCTTATTGCATATCCATGAAGCTGCCTTCCATAATCCAATTTCTCCACATCTTCACTGCACAAAGGTAAAAGAGTCGAAACTGTAAAAGCATCAGGCTTTAAACCATCAAGTTGCATATCTTTAATAAAGTCGAATATCTCTTTACCACAATAACGATCCCCAGTATCCACATGTCCTGCTATAACAACATTCCAAGAACTCACATTCCTATGAGGCATTTGATCAAACACTTTCAAACATTCGCTTAATTCTCCAGATTTGCAATACATTGACATAAGTGAATTGGCAACAACAACATCGAAAACAAATCCCATTCTCACACATCTCCCATGAACCACTTTCCCAGAATCCAAATCAGTGGACCCGCTGCAAACTTTCAACATTGTTGCAAGGGTATAATCATCAGCAGCAACCCCGAGAAAGCACATTCGTTGAAACAAGCCAAGGGCATCACTGTACGCATGATTTTTCGCATACCCATTAATCAACGAGTTGCACAAGTAGACACTCTTGAGCTGAAGCGAATCAAAGACGAGTCTTGACTCATTTGGGACGCCACATGTAGCATATGCAGAAATGAGTGTCGTCGCTAAAAAGGGGTTTTGAGCGAAACCAAGGGAGAGCATGCGAGCATGGCATTGTTCGGTGAAAATGAGAGAATGGTGGGCAACTGAGAGTTGAAGCCATTGGAGAAGAGTTTGGGATTGTGAGATGAGGATCGCAGAACGAGCGACGAGGAAAGTTGATGCCTTGGGCGCGGAGAAGAAGTTCATTTACTCAAACACCCAACAAACATCCATTGATTTCACCTATTACTGTATTACATATTATTTATATATTTAATATTAATTATTTTTTTCCCTTAAAAGTTTATATTGCTTATTTGTAAAAAACATAAACAAAACAAAAAATTATTCTCCTTATATTAAAATACAAAGAGTTTGTTTTCATGACTTTAACTCGTGACCCTCTAATTACAAAAGAGTATGTTGTTTTTAAATAACATAAACACATCTCCTGAATATGCAATCATATTTTTTAGATCAAAATTCTTTTTATAGAAAATAAAAATAAAAATATTTGAGTATTATTATGAAAATTTGGATAATTTAAAGAATTTATACATATTTTATTCAATTAATAAAGAGGATATCCTATAATTAGAAATAATTACATAAATTTTAGATATCAAACCTAAATTATACTCTAAATTCGATTTGGAAATTTCTTTGAACTAACTAAATAATATGTAAAGTGAAAATAAATAGTTATAATGAAATTACCGTTATGCCTTTTTTTAATATACCTTTTAAAACAAATATACGTGTTTTTATTTTGCATCATAAATTGTCTTAATGTAAAATTTTTATTTTTATTATTCAAATATAACTTATGATCATGGTTTGAATTTGATTTTAATGTGTAAAACCATAACTCTCACATACATGTGTTAGCATAATTTTCATGAAATATAATATAATCTAAAAATTTATAGACAATATAAAGTACCGATTTTTTATTATTTAATTAATAAAAAATATTTACAGACATAAGTTCTTTACTTAATATGTCTCCTCTGCAATTTTCACTTTTAAACCATTAGCTTATTGTAGTTAAATTACAACATTAATCTCGAGTTAATGGGGCTAATTGTACTTTCTTCTGTTTAAGGCAAAAATTGGTGAAAACCTGATTCAAAGATTACATCATCTGGATGGCTTTTGATCGCAACCAAAATCACATACCTTTAGTTATGAAATCCAAAGCTCTAGACTTTAGAGGCTTATGAATTAAGTCATGATGACAAAACACCAGTATTACTAAAAAGGTGGCCCAGCAAAAAGTTAACAAAATGGTGCCACTAGATTCTGCACATTAGCTTTAGATGTTGCAGAAGCAACACCAAAATTTCCATGGAAATCATCCAAGTTCCATAAACCATCCCAGAGAAAGTCCTCAGTAGAAGATGTCTCAGTGACTGATGCACTCCCATTCAACATATTATATGCCAAACCATCCTCCGCCGTGCTGATAGCGTAAGGAGCGACCATTTCTTGCCTCAGTTGTGATCCATACAGAACTTTAGTGTCGTTTTCCTCGAGCAAGGACAGTATTTTTCTCATATCCAATTGGTTTAGTTTCAGTAGTTGTTGATGCTGAAGTTGCTGGTTGTGCTGCTGTTGGAGTACCTGTTGTTGCTGTTGGTGTTGGTTAAACTGTTGCCTTTTCAGGAGGCGTGTTCTTGCCTTGTCAGAGTTATCTGGAGAAAGTTTGGACTTCTTCTTGAAATGGGTTCTCCAGTAGTTCTTGATCTCATTATCAGTTCTCCCTGGCAAGCTTCTTGCAATCGTGGACCACCTGAAATTTTCGTTGTACATCACTAATGAAGATCAGTTATAAAAAAAAACCCTTTACTAAGATTTTCAGAATCTGTGGAAGTTAATTAATTACCTGTTTCCCCATCTTGCATGCAGCTCGAGGATGATGCTTTCTTCATGAGGAGTGATTTGTCCCCTCTTCAAGTCTGGCCTCAGATAGTTCACCCACCTCAGTCTGCAGCTCTTCCCATTTCTTTTCAAGCCTGTTCAGACCAAACAAGAAGATAACTTCAGAAGACATTTGATAACAAGAAGCCTAGAGATAGTAGGAGTACTAGTTCATATATGCAGAGACATGATGATTTGATTTGATTTGATTACCTGCAAGCCTAGCCACAGAGTTCCATCTTCCTTCACCATGCAACCTTACATATTCAATAAGCAACCTGTCTTCATCTGCAGTCCATGGACCCTTCCTCCAACCCTCTTCAACCATACCTCCCCAACCCAATGATCCTGCCATGACTCCACAAGACATCTAATAGTTAAATTGTTAATGACACACACAAAAGAACTTGGAATTGTTGATATCTAATTGTAAAGATAAAAGTTGCCTGTCTTCCAAATTCTGTGCACAAAAGGATTGCCACTTCCTGCATATTTATATATGCACCAAAGCCTCTGATTCCATTCCATACTCAATTTAGTGTCGCTATCAAATCATCCCCCATATTTTCTTTTGGTACTTAACGATCTTTAAATATCGATTAAACATTAGAAAAAAAATCTAAGCGTGACACAAAGATAATGTGAAAAAATACAATAATACTTGATTAACTTTTTCACAAATACTTATCTAGTGGATGCCGTAACTTTGATGAATTGTAAATACACTAAGCATAAAAAAAATATAGAGAGAGTAACTTTATTAAAAATGAATTATGTGAATATATTAAGTTTGAACCTTAAAGTTTTTTAAAAAATCATATGATTAATTTATGAATTTTTTTTATTTAAAAACTATCAATAATTTTAATAAGATTTCAAAACGACGTCATTTTTTAACACATAGCATTACAGGACGACGATTTAGGGAGATATAATAAGAAGGCAATGCCAGGTATGCAAGTGCGTGGGACGGACAAGGGCATTTAGGACATGGGAAAACTTTGTCAAGGCATTGGGTGACATGTCGTAGTAAGGATCGTATCTATCTATCTATCTATCCGATATTTGATTAAATCTTATAATGATGCTAAAGACAAGGGTGTAAGAGTAAACTCATGGCCACGTGCTAGGGTTTATGCATCTAGACAGCACGGAACAATTAATAATAACCCTAATTAAAGCTTAATACAGATTTGGTAAATATTAAAAAGAAAGAAACTAAGAAGGTGTGGGCGGGTGGTGGAAACTTTGAAAATAACTACCCCTCCAATGGCTTTTCACCAGCTGTTTCAATTGCTTACTTCTTAAGGAGATAGATCCTCATCATACGATATTATTTAAGTAAGTGTTGGATTCCATTTTGGGTATTGGGGGTTATTAAATATGCAAATCTTTACGTCATTTGGGGACAGGTGTTTGTGTTTTGGCGATGGACAATTGTTTGGAGAAATCAAATTAGTAAGGGTACGTAACATATATTCCATAAAACTAATGTTTTAAAAGTTACTAAAAATTAAACCGGATATTATAAAATTGATTAAAGAGATTGTTAAATAAAAATTAATTAAGTATTTTAATTTATAAGAATTTATTAATTTACAAAAATTGACAGATTAATTAATAAACTGATCAGATTTATTAAATAGAATCGAGAAGTTAAAAATTGAACTAAAAAAATTAGACGGTTCAAAGTTTTTACAGTCGAATCGATTGAATTTTTTAATCATTGCATAAAACTTGAATAATATCTATAAATTGTTAATATTATTATTTTTCAACTGATTCATATTTAATATATTAAATTTTAGTAATGCATCTTTTGATTATGTTAACATTTAGTAATTCGTTTTTTGAGATTCTTTTCATTATTATAAATTCTTATAAGAAGTTATTAGTTTTAATATCATTATCAAATTTTATTAAAATAACAAATATTTTATAAATAGATATTAATATTAAGTGATAATAATGTTCAGAATTTATAAAAAAAATACGCTGGATGCATATCTTTTGCCTTTAAAATTAATTTAAAGTCGTTAAATACAATTTAATTCTTTAACATGAAAATCCAAAATTGTTTCATTCAAGTCTAAGCAAATGGACTTAGATAATAAATAACCTCTCCACCTAGCTAAGTAGTATTTTAGTATATAACATGTCATAATATCTTAACACAATCATAACAAACCCAGTTTTTTCGCTTTGCGATGATCGGATGAAGTATATCAATTATACGCAGCATTTTTCTTGTATTATTTTACAAAAAAATAATTAAAACTTGTAATTTTTTAGGTAACAAAAAAATAACCTTAGCAGTTACTCCAAAGCTTGTACTCAAATCATGATGTCTTAAATTACGGTGTTGTTTGGTTGAGCTGATTAGGCCCCAATAAACTCTTTAGTCTTGTTTGATAAAGTAATCAATCAGCTACTGATAGTTGATGTTGATTGTCCTTAATACCCTTAAAATTTTATTTTATGTGATATATTGATTCGTAATTAATATTTAAAAATTAATCTACCATAAAAATTTGAAATATAAATTCATAAATGTTTTATTTTTTGATTATTTAATAACGAATTTAAAACATAATATATATATATATATATTAAGTTACATATACAAATACATAATTATTCATCATTGACAAAGTAAATTATTATTTAACCAAAGAGTTTATTGTATTTACTTATTTTAATATTTATATTTTATATGCATGTGTAAAAAAAATTATATTTCTAAATTATATCTATATAAGTACATTTATTCTAATTAATTACTTTTAATCAGTCAATTTATCAAACAATAATACTTAATAAACTACTAGCTATCAGTCACCAACTATCAGTTATCAAGTTGAGTTTATTCTGTCACTAAACGTTTTCTCTTCTTTTAACAGAATCAAGAATTCGTGAAATGGAGTCGAGGGAAATAGTTACCGACTCAATCATTCAATAAATATATATTCAAATAAGTGCAACCTATTTGATATGATCTGGAATTGTTTACCTGCTTCTTGTAATAAAATATATATTATGTTTTGTTCTTACGTGACTGTGAAGTCCAAGAAGCGAAAAACAAATACTGAAAAATGAGCACTTGGGAATTTGTTTGCCATATGGAGGATGGTGAGGCGGGGAAGAAGAAAGTGTGTGTAAGCTTTTGTGTTGCTTCTTCCAATTTCTTCGTTGGACGGTCAGACTTGACTTGCTAAACCGTCAAAGATCAACTAAATCTATTTGGAATAAACTATGCCTTATACCCGACATTATGAAAATACTTATAAACTAAGGTAAATTAAATTGTTAATAAAGAAAATGTTAATCTTCTTAGAAGAATTTAATTAATGTGAGGCAACACAGAATTGGTACATATGATATTAGATAATTTATCTTGAATTTTTATGTTTATAAATAATTAATCCGTTAGATTAGGAATATCTAGGTGTTTAAAATTTTAATATTACTGACATCAAATTACTTCTTATAATTAATTATAAACTTCTAAAATTTGATAATAATACAATTAGTGTATACACGTCATGTATCTATACTCTCATTTGAATTAACCAGGTGAAATGAATTATTGACATTATCAATTGAATTAAAATTTTAAATCATTAATTCTTTAAATAATTATTAAAATTCACATAATTTATAAGTCATTATCTAAATCAAATACTTTGTTTGGTATATTTAAAAAAGTACAATAAGTACAAACTTTTCGTAATTAATGACAAAAAGATAAAGTCAATACTCTTATAATTTTTTATAATAATTATTAAGTTTTTTGTTAAAATTTTTGACACAGTCTCTTGATTTGACTAACAAAATATGATGATTTGATTTGAAAATATTGAGGGGTGTTTGTTTTGTTTAATGGTTATGAAAAAAAAAAAAAGATATGGGTATGAAATGTGATGTTTGGTAATAAAAAATTATTGGATAGGTATGGGAATGATTCGTTGATTTAAGTTAATCCACCATTTCCCCTATATTTGGGAGGAATGATTAATTAAAATATAATTAAGTAATAATTAATTAATTAACATAATAATATTAATTATAATAATAATATAATAATAATAATTATAATAATTAATTATATT
>JANIMX020000570.1:436031-446741 GCA_024582655.2 Erythroxylum kunthianum
GATCACTCGAAAACAATTCTAACCCTGTTAACAAAGGAACAGGCTATTACAACACGAGCCAGTCGCGTCACGTACATCCCCCAATATAAGCAGCCTACAGGACCCGTCCGACACTGATCATATTAGAAGTGCGCTAAAGCATACGCCAAGTTACACGATGTGCGAAACATGAGACACTTAAGGAAGAAGAGGTCACGTAGACCTACAACTCCGTGGGTGCCCTTCTTAGCCACAAGAGTGTGAGACAGGAGGTTATGTATGATTCGCATCGGGAACGAAGCGAGCTTGGATGCCTTGGAAATTTTACGCTCATAAGACTCTCCAGTAGGGGCTAGTTGTTGCCAAATCTCCATAGAGGCGAGGACCAGATCTGGAAAATCAAGTTTCGCACTGTGGTTAGCGGCGTGTGCCAGGTCCTCGACCGTATGAATCCCCATGCGAACCCCCATCTCGTTGACACTGAGGTGAAATTACTTCCCTCCAAGTCGAAAATTTAGTGAAGGTGCATCGAGGGACAACATCTCCTTATGGAAGTGGAGCGTACAATAGAACTCGAGTGTCAACTCGCGGTATGATGGCTCGCTGATTATGATAAATTGAGGCCACCCGGGTAAAGTGGTAAGTTCTGGGAGCTCAAGACCGAGCCCAACTCTCTCTATGTAAGGCCAATCAATTACCCAAGGGGCGAACCATGCCTTATTGGTGAGCTGCTCGAACCGTGTCATGGGCTCGTCCTCCTCGAAATGAATGATCGGGTGATCAGCCATGAACATTAACGAGGGTACCTCAGCTGACTGGCTTGACGAGCCCGCACCCCTAGCCCTCTTGGTGGACGTTGTTCGATCTTTGTGTGCCATAACTGCACAAAAAGAGAGAGGCAATAGGGAAAAGAGAACGCTATGCTAAAAATATAAGAAGGAATACTATCGAAAGCATCTATCCTACCCCTAATTGGCTTAAGGATTTATAATTGAAAATAAGCCAATGTAAAATAAAAATTCGAGAATCCTAAATTAAAAATCTTAAATTCGATAGGCAAAAATAATAGCACTAGGGGTTTAGACCAAAAAGCTAATCTAAAGTCTAACACCCTAATTCCACAAGTCAAATTTTCCTATCGAATTCTAAATCTCATGCATAAAATTAATCAGAAAGGAATAATCATAAGATTGGTTTCGGATTTTACCTGACGGAAGCTCGAAGCGTTGGATAGGATTGGGGTAGGGGTTCTCTGGTGAGAGGAATGTGAGATTTCGAGTAAAAATCAGAGAAATGAAGAGAATGGGCAAAAATGGTACGGAAAGCACTCTTAAATAGCGTGCGCGACACGGGCGTGTGCGGCAGAGGTGTACACGCCCAGATGGGCATGTAGCCTGGGCGTGTTGACACACACATGCCCAGATGGGTGTGTGTACCCAAAATTTGACACTTTACTTTTCTGAGTTTTCCCGGTCCTATGTCCTAGCAAACAATCCCAAATACCTACTGTGAGCTACTAAACCATAAAAACTACACTAAAACTAAGAAAAACTAAATTAACCTAACTCGAATTTATTTAAAAATGGTGGGTTGCCTCCCACCAAGCACTTCTTTATCAAGCCGTCGTCTAGCTGGACGGTGGGGAAATTTTTCCTTTCCGGAGCCTTGGCTTCACTCAGTGTACATCCTAGAGGGATCATAAGAGTAAAATTTCTTGTTCAAGTTGCCAAGGATTTTTCTAGTCATCATTCTCTAATTAAGGCTATATAATCCTAGAAACAACAGAAAAATGAAAATTTTGGTTGTTTATTTGATTTTTTTTGTCTCTTTTAGCAAATACAAAAACATGAAAATATAACTTAAAGCATGATTAAAAGTAAACAAGGAAACTAAGTACTCACTCCCTGACACTTAAATCTTACATTGTCCCCAATGTAACACCAAATGCACAGAAATTGAGCATGTAACTAAAACATAATTGCATAAATGTAAATGCGAAAAAGAAAGCTACTCCCTTAGGCTGCCTCCTAAGAAGCGACTTTGTTTGTAGTCGTTGGCTCGACTCCACATTATGCCCCTCACGTGATGCTTTGTGCAAAATTTGTCAACTCGTCCACCTGAGATTTTGACATACCAATAGGAAATTGATCAGTAACTAAAAAGTTAATTATATGAGTATACCCTAGTGGTGTCAGATCAGTGGGATGGCTCAGTAAGCAACTAAGGCTTTTTTCAATCGATCCCTATAAGTTAATTCAAACAATTGTTGCGCAAATGGATCGATCACATCAACGGAGAGTACGAAATGGTTATCAGGAGGGTGTGCCTTGATATAAAAAAGATGGAAACGAATGACCTCCCCATCGAATTCCATCGTGAGGGTTCCCTCACGAATGTTTATCTTTGTTCGAATCGTGTTAAGAAACGATCTTCCCAACATGAAAGGTACAGAGTTGTGCAAAGGTTTGTCATTCATGTCCAGGATATAAAAATCGGAAGGGAACACTAACTTGTCCACCTGCACAAATACGTCCTCAAGGGCTCCATCCGGATAAGTGTTACTGCGGTCCGCTATGTAATGACCCAAATTTGACCCTAGTAGGATTTGTTGTAAATGCGTACATGCAACCATGAGCTAAGTGCATAAATTGATCAATTTGAGTTAGGACAAAAAAATGTGTATGTATACGCGTATCTGTACCTATATGGGTACAATTATTCGTATAAGTGCACATTAAATAAATTTTAGTTGTACCCAAAATTCGTAAATATATATTTTAAGTAAACTATTTAATGAGTCAATCACTTAAAATTGAATAATAATAAAACTTAATTATCTTTTATTTTGAATACTTATTCTCTTTAAAATATTAGATAAATTATAACTTTTTTAACAATAAATTTGAGGAGTATTAATGAGAACTTGGTCGACGTAGAGGACTACCCCTAAAGGGCATGAATGGCAAAAAGTCTCCTAACTCAATCTAATCCAACTTAGTCTAAAATTAATGAATTAAATTTTAAATTACATTTAAATGTTTTTAATGATCGGATCCTTCACCAAAACGACGCCTTAATAAAGAATTTATTTAAAATAATATTATTTTAAATGATTTGAATTTTACTGAATTCTGAATATTATAGTTAATTTGACCTCATCCGACACGGTGTGAACCTAGTAAAAGTCGACAATGACAACTGAGAAGGCAACACGTGCCATCTGATTTATGTGCTGTCTGACCAGTCCCGTCCCTTTTATTTATTATATGCATTTATATATTTAATACACACAATAATTTATAAATATATATTTTAAATCTGATTTCATTTACCTAATACTAATACACACAAACACAATAATTTATAAATACAAATGAAACAAATAGCTAAGGAAGTCTGGCATTGATGTTGCTGATGATGCGTCTGCAAAAGCAAAGCTGCCTTAAGATCCAAATTTTGAGGCTTAGAGAATGCATGCACTGAAACCCTCCTTCCCCTCTTGCTATATCTTGTGAAATTTCAAAGCTTTATTTCCTTGTCTTCGTCTCGTGGGTTCATCTACATTTCATGTGACGATCATGAAGGCAACCACACGTGGATCTTGTCTCCTGAAGCTTTTCCTCCCACCGTCAGTGGGCATGGAAATGGAAGCACATATATCTTACACGTGAGATCTTCCAGCTAATGAGCTGTTTCATATTAGATTATTACCGTTCACACTACTTTCGGTCAAAGTCTAAGCTCTGACTCGGCAATGCCAAGCAATCCAAAAACCGATCTTTAAAGAAAAAAGAATATGCTTGCTAGAAGCACGTCACACTCAGTTGCAGGAACTCTGTTCTCACCATTCTCAGATAATCCCGCCGGAGAGTTTGACGCTCACAACAACATCCACTACACCAAACACCACCTTACTGTTCATGGTCTCCACCATCTCAAGTTGACACCTTTCTCCTGTTGCAGCTCATCTCCACTCTCTGAACTCCATCTAGAGAACTCCAGCAGTTTTGGTCTACAAGGTTTTCGCAGAGCCTTTTCAGATAGTAACTTGGAAAGGTTGGATATTTCATATTGTCGGAAGGAAGAGTTTCACACTTCAACTACACCCATAAGGTTTGCATACAGACATCAGAAGACAGAAATGTTGCATACTGCACCTTCCTTTTCAGTGTTTAATACCACTGATGGGCACGAAGAAGAAGAAGAAGAAGAACTTGAAGTTGATGTTGATGTAGAACAGGGGAAAGAAGATTTGAAGAGAACTGTTACTATAGGAGATAACATTGAAGCTATAGGAAGTGGGGAGTTCAGTTTTGGGAAGAAGGGCATGGGGTTGATAGAGGAAGAAGGAGAAGAGGAAACAGAAAAAGGTTTTAACGAGTTTGGATATTCGAGTATCGAAGAAGGGAAGGAACCAGTTAGTCCTCCCATGTATCTTGCCACCGGACTTGGGATTGGGGGTATTGATTTGGCTGGTCTTATTGGTGGTAGCGGCGGAGGTGGTGGTGTTGATTTGACTGTACCAAACTTTGACGATGGTGGAGATATTGAAGAGTATTATAAAAGGATGGTTAACGAGTATCCATTGCACCCTTTGTTTCTGTCAAATTATGCTCAGCTCCTGCAGGTCAGATTAGTTCTCACTTTTTTTTGGATCCTGTAATTGTTATACCAGATGAAAAGGACAATATATACAATACTTGCAGTCCAAAGGAGACCTTCGTGGAGCTGAGGAATTCTATCATCGAGCTACACTTGCAGATCCTCAAGATGGTCTTATTCGATCGAAGTATGCTAGACTAGTGTGGGAGCTCCACCATGATCAAGACAGAGCATTGAGTAACTTTGAACTTTCCGTTCAAACAGCCCCTCAAGATAGGTGAGTGAAACTCTGGTCTCTGAACCATACCTGATGCTTCTTCAAGAACTCCAGTCATGGACTGGATTTGTATGTGAAAATAGTTCTAACCCGTGTCACTCTCATGTCAATGAACCTGTGAGAACTAAAACTACTACTTTCCCTAACTTTGGTGGAACCTAATTCACTCATTTTCATTTTCAATTATAGCAATGTTCTTGCAGCATATGCCAGTTTTCTTTGGGAATTAGACGCTTACAGGGAAAACAATACATTAGAACAAGAAGAAACCCAGGTCTTACTTTCTTTTCTGAGACACAGAAATTGTCAATGCTTTATCTAGACATAGAGTTTTGATGTTTTCAGAATATGTTACACAATGGGCAGGAGGAAATTCGGAATAAGCTTGATAACTCGGACACTGATGGAGGTTTTGAAGCACTCAAGGCACCACTTGGTCTCAGGATTGATGTTGGAGATCCCACCGCATCTGATGCTGATGAGCCTATCAAAGTTGAGGAATACTATAATAGGATGATCAAGGAAAATCCTTGCAACTCTTTGGTCTTAGCAAATTATGCCAAGTTTCTGTGTCAGGTAATCGAACCCTAATCCTTTTACTGCTTAACAAGCCCTTTTCAGTGCAGTTTTTTCAGAAACAAACATGGATAAATCAAGGAGTTGAATCCATTCTTTATGAACATAGGCTCGGAGAGCTAACTTCATCTAAGTAGTTGTGAGTGTTGTTTTGTTGTTGGCAGTCCAAGGCAGACATTGTGGGTGCTGAGGAATACTATTCACGTGCTGTACTTGCTGATCCTAAGGATGGTGAGATTATGTCACAGTATGCAATGTTCCTGTGGGAATTTCATGGTGATCGTCACAAAGCCTTACATTACCTTGAGCGAGCAGTTGAAGCTACTCCTGAAGACAGGTAAAATTTGCAGATTTTCCTTTCCTGCAAATTGAAAAGCCTCTGCTGACTCATTCCTGTTCTGCTATTTCTTTGCTTCCAGCTATGTTCTTGCAGCTTATGCTTCATTCCTTTGGGAAACAGAGGAGAATGAAGATAATGGCGTAAATTTGGACCAATGTCAGCTGCACATTCACCATGAAGGTTCTGTAACTACTGCCAATGCTTAAGCTATCGAACTACTAAGAAAGTGGATCAAACTCTGATGCTTCACTGAAGCCTAGACAAGTTTCCTTTACTTCTCTAATTAATCCTTGGTGACTTGCAACTCTGTAGTCATCTTCTACACCCTACGTTTCCCAACTTAACCTTGTTATAACTTCCAAGACCTATGTTGATTATTGTCGATAGATGTTCACTATATGGTAATAAATTGAAAACATAACGGTTGTTTTGTTTCTAAGAGAAGTGGGAATCAATTGGGAATGCTTACGATGCTGGCATCTTAATGAGTACTTCGAAAAGCCTAATCCAATGACTGAATATCTTCGATGCGGGGTATGGAGGTGATTTATGGACACCAAGAAAGTCTATAGGTTTGCATGAGCTGAAAACATATTAGTCCAACTTAATAAGCTTCTTCAATTGGTAAGATGCTAAACAGTAGATGAAACAAATGATCTCAATATTGTATGCTCATTGCTTAGTAACACTGAACGTTATTGGAAACAATGTGAGATATTGACAAATCCCTCAAAAGAAAGAATGACTCATATACCTAAACTCATATACCTGCCTCCAAACTAATCAAGCTAATTATACTTTGACGTGCAATGGTTGAACATAAGTCCTGTTTTCTCCCTTTAACTAAACTGCCTAATATGATTGATCTTGTCCACTTCTTGGTAATTTGTTACCGGTCAATGTTCTATCCCTGATGAGGATTAGGCCTGTAATAACCATCTCCTCTTGGTCTATCGTAGTCACGGTCAAGTCCGTCGTAGCCTCCTCCCCTACCGAAACTTCGAGAACCAAAACGGCCCCTTGTAGCATCTGTTAGGAAGCTTCCCCTCCCTCTACCTCTTCCTCCTGCTTTCAGCACAAATTATAACATTATGAAAAGCGAGTGATATCCTTTGAAGTAGTTATCCAAAAGAGCAACATGCATCTCCTCAATGGAAATCAAAGTAAGCCTTATAAAAGGCCACCGCAATGTACAACAGAAGTTTTCACCTTCAGTCAAATTTAAACAACGCATGCTTGCAGGACAAGAAATGGTCAGTGAAACAATATGAGAAATGTAAGATACCGTTGAGGGCCTAAGTCTAGATCCAACAACAAACTATAACTTGCGAAGCACGTAACGCACACACACGATAGATGTGAATTAGATCACCTTATTTAAGAATCTCTAACCCTCTAAAACGTAGGTTATTTAGCCTTTGTCCTAGCTCAAACCAATCATAAATATAATGCTCAAGAAAAGTCGAAATAATGTCTATGGTTATTTAGCCAAAAGACAAAGATAAAACTGAATAGTACTTTGATAAAATTGTTTATCTTTCATGTCTAATGATAATAAGTTATATATAGGAGATAGAATCCTTCTAATACAAGGAACAGGGAAACTAAACTAAACTAGAATAGGAAAACAAATAGTGATTAAACTAAACTAGAATAGGAAATCTAAACTAAAGTAGAATAGGAAATCTAGATAAAGTCAAAACATGTTTACTGTTCACATTACTATTCACGTACTGTTCACGGCACTATTCACGTGTTCACGTGCGGTTACTGTTTTCCTAACGTGGTCTTCATCAGATAATCAGGCTGCTCTACATATTGCCTCTAATTTAGTGTTTCACGAATGGACCAAACACATTGAAATTGACTACAACTTCATTCGTGAAAAAGTTCAACAGAACTTGATTTTTACAGAATATGTCAAAATTGGAGAGCAACTCGGAGATATCTTCATAAAGGCCCTAAATGGTACTCGAATCAATTACATTTGTAACAAGTTGGGCATGATTAATATCTATGCTACAACTTGAGGGGGAGTGTTACATATTGAGCATTAATGTCATTAATTATAGTCTTCATTATAGGGATTATAATCCCTTGATCATAGGGCTTACATTGCCTAAATTAATCTTGTAAATATGTATATATAGCCTTACTGTACAATGAATACATCAAGAAATACAAAATTCTATCTTACAAGTTAAAAATGGGAAGTTAGGTTATGATAGTTTCCTGCTAATATTTGTGCCTGTTCTTTAGTCTTGGAGATCCATTTTTTTGTATGACATTTTTATACATTAATTTTGGCCCCAACATTTGTTTCAATCTTTACCTTCTTTGAAAGATTGTGGACTTGTAGAAATATATATTCTAGGATGTATGCATTGCTTATATTTCTATCAGGGACAGTATTATTCTGGTCAATAAAGATGTAAGATTGCAGACCAAGAAAAACATGAATTTTCTCTGATAAAGCAATGACTTTAATTGAACATTGGACCCTGGATGAGTTATAAAGACAGGACATTATTCAAATGTTCAACTATTCTGAAAATACGTTCTTATGCACAATTTCTTCTGACATGCTCTATTCATTTCTACAAGCAATAACTGATTATACATTGTGTTCTATCTTTATAAATTACCCTAGTCCATGAATCCATGAGAATTTACATCCTGTTTCACAAAAGTAGATTTTTATTCCATTTTTCTACGGTTGACGATTGCTTATAAACAATTGAAGATGCATGTTAATGACTATCCCTGTTGCTTAGGAAAACTGATTGGGTTGACAATAAATGGTTTAGTTTCCAAATGTCATGGTTATACCTGATTCTCATTTCCCGCTTTTCCTTTCTTCTTTATTCCCCACTTTTGGTTCGAATATCAGGTGTTGGCTTAGAGTTGTGAATGAATGTTGGAGGTGTGGCATATGTCTATCCTGATAGTTTTTTGAAGTGCAATATCTTGTTAATCATTCTGTTTTGCCACTGGAAACTAGTAACTAAATGTGTTTTAGGCAGAAAGTACGGGAAAATCACAGATGGCAATAGAGAAAATGATTGAAGGTCGCCTGCGTAAATATTATGAGGAAGTTGTTCTTATGGAGCAAAAGTTCATCATCAATGATACAATAAGTGTAGGGGTATGTCATGGTCACCAAACCTCTCGCGCTCTTTATATATGTACCTATATGTATGCACATGTGTGCATTATTGTCCATTATCCATTTGTATTCTGAATGTGGGCATTGTGAAACTAGCGTCTCTCTCTCTGCCATACAGACACTGTTAAACAATCTATCCAAGGAAGTGGGCATGGCAATGAAGATAGGAAGCTTTTTCAGGATGGAAGTTGGGGAGGGAATGCAGAGGTAAGAGAGAGTGCCCTTCTCATACTCTTGAGCAAAGATAACAGATAGACTAGGGATGAGTCTTTACACTATGATGTCTAGTTCAAATGCAACTTGCACGCATCTGATATAATTCTAAAACAAGAACGAGATAGTGGAAAGGGGTATCTGCCTCCTCAACATTAGCTTAAATTTATCAAGGCCACTTGAAGATGTTTGAGCTAACTTGCTCACTTCTCCTGATGAGTATATTTGTGATGATAATGAAATTTGTGCCAAGGTTCAAAGCAATCTTGGGTTTTTATCTTAATTATTCATGTACTGAGAAATTTTCCATCTACCCTAACTTTGGCCAAAAATTCAAAGCCACCAAATGACTTATTACTTTTCCTGCTGTACAAGATTATATTTTCTTTTCTTAGATTTGCTACGGTAACATACTACTGTCTTTCATACTAATCAATGGTGTTCGCAGGATTGAATCAAATGCAGACGAACCTGTTGCTCAGGCTGCCTGATCAGAGGCACTATTAATGATGTTAATGAGTGGGGACCTGTATAAGATGCTTTTAAGGAGTTAAGACCTCACACCTGCTTTGGTTTACATTAATAATGTTCTCAATGTCTTCTTCAAATTTAACTTATGGCCCATTGTAATAGAGAGTTCGTTTTGTTATTGTACTCGAATGGAAAATGCCATACTCACATTTAGTTGATTTTGTGATCACAATCTTTCTCCAGAATTAGACATTAAGTGGAAATGAGCGGAAGAAAGGAGGAAAGAAAAGACTATCATACTCCTTAATATGTCATTTCTCACAAGAACTTACAATCAAGCTTTTCACAGAATGGTTACAACGAGTAGCAGAGAAAAGAGGGGCAAAAGGGGGAGGTAAATGGACAAGCGAGAATTTTAATGAAACTTGAGGCTGGTCAAGACGTTGTTATTGACGGGATCAGCCAAGTGATCCAAGAGGTTTTGATAAGGTCCAACACCAGTTACAAGGCCCTGTATGAAGTAACCTAAGATTGCTAACATAGCCAATCGCCCATTCTTCACCTCCTTCAGCTTCAAATCCTTCATGGACTTCTCATCTTTTCCAAAACCAAGAGGATTGAACAATGGTCCACCAGGATAGGCTGGGTCTCCGGACCCTCCAAGGAACTTTTCAAGCCCCAAGAAATACTGCTTTCCCATTGACCCTGGTTTTGCCCAGTCCTGAAACCTCCTGTGCTCTGCAAATCCCATGAGTGCCATCTCAAACACAAATAGGGTGTATGGATCTGCCCAGTAATTGTATGTTCCTGCCGGTGGGATAACACCAGTTTTGAACCAGGGAAGGGCTGTTTCTGGTGGGATAAGACCTGCCTGTCCAAGAATTTCCGGAGCAATAGCACCTATAGCACCTAACATGGCATATCTTCCATTGATGACCTCACCGTAGGCTAACCATTTTGGTTCGATAAAGCCTCCTGTGCCTTCTGGGTCGGAGAGGCCAAGTGGATCAAATCCATAATCACCTGGAAGGCTGTCGGGGACGGGGAAAGATCCAAAACGAAACTCAATTAGCTGCCCCTTCACTT
>JANIMX020000570.1:508983-521640 GCA_024582655.2 Erythroxylum kunthianum
AGTAGTTGAGTTGCATACAGGAGCTGAACTTAAATTTGTTTTCCATGGTAGTTTGTACTATCTCTTTCTCTCATGATTTTTCTTTACTCTTAATTACAGCTTCTAGATTGCAACTTATGAGCTTTAAAAGTTTTTCAATCATGTTCATTCGTTTTCTTCTCTCCATTGCTTCATCTTCTGTTTAGTTTCATTTTGTAATCTAACTTTTCTTGCAATCAAAACTGCGGAGTAGAAGACTTTCCTTTTTACTCCTTTCTGGGTTTGCGTCATTATCAGCTCTATTGCTTGTTTGCTTATTCCACATAGGAGATAGGGTAAAGTAAAAGCAACCAAAGAGGAAAGTTCTTTGATGTTGGTCACATGGAAAGTAATAACAGCTTCAATATTTACCTATCTACGTACAAAATTTCTGAGCTATGATGCCTATGGTATTCCCATTCCTACGTTCTCTCTTACGCAAGTCTCTCATGATATGTCTTTATTTCTGTTATTCTTTAGTTTTCTTTCCAAAAATTGTTATCAATCTTTTGGACTTTGATAGTGAAAGGTACGGCATCAACATTCTTCTTTTTCCTATTTCTTTTCCCAATATTTGATGCTAACCCATTATGTTACTTTTCAGATTCGTTTTAGATGTGAACTGGACCAGAAGATACTTTTCTAGTGCGTAATCTTGCAACTTCACAACTATCAGTTGGATACAGAACACGGAAAATGAAGTTGTCTGCCATTAACATGCTCTATTAGAGTGGTGAAGCAAGATGGAGGATAAAATTGTTGTCAAAGCTCAGAAAGACAGTAACTGCGGAGGGAACACAGAATTAAGGAGCGGTAGCATTTCCAAATCCAAGTCCAAAAAGTTGGTGAGAAGAGTGAACTCACAGAACTCTCTGATTTTAAATTTCAAGCAATTTCAACGATGTAAAAGTTATATCAAGGAGTCTTTCCTTCAAAGAAGTCGTATCTTAGACACTTGGATTCCAAAGCATATGGTGTCTGCAGATGAGAAGTATTTTCGTCGATGCCTGGAACTCATTCATATCAGTGCTTCAAAAACAGCTGCATGTGACATCTCTTTGAGCTGGAACAGTGAAAACATCAGCTTTATGGATGATGGTTTGGATCCAGCTGAAGTAGGATGTAACAGTGCATATGATTTGGCTGGAACTGGTTTTGACAGTCCATTAGCAGCTGCAACTGGCAATGTTCTGATTAGTTCTTCAGGGCAATGGATTGTTGGCTCCATTATGGGTAGCAAGAGCATGGTAAATATCCTGAAGAACCCTTTGTTGGAAAAATATGGTGCTTTTGATGGTGGAGCCAATTTCAAAGAAATTGTGTCCAATGATGTTAATCAATCAATATCATACAATTTTATGGAGTCTCCGATCTGGATGAATAATTATTCTTCACACAAGATGGATAAAGGAGTACCTATTCCAAGAATCCATAAATATGGACCTGACACTTTGCTTGAAAGGCTTGTTTCTATGTCAAGCACAAATTCTACATGTTCTGACCAGCCGTCATCTTCTCTTTCTGACACTACTACTCAAGGAATGCTCCAGTGCATTTGCAAGGGTAGCAACCCACATTTTGTTTTCTCTGTCGATGACCAGAAGGTGGTCTACGTTGCAAACTTGTTGGAAACTGAATCAATGGACTCTATGTACTTGTTCCATTCAAAAACAGGTGGTCAAAGGGAACACGAGATCCATGATAATGATTCTCACCTTGTAGGAAAAATGAAAATATCAACTTCTTTTACTTTCTGCCCGAACAATTGTAGAATTATGCAGAGAGAGTTTGTCTTGTTTGGTGGTAATGAAATCATTATGGAAGAGATGCACACTTCAAGCCAGCAGTTGAAGAAGAATAAGGGATTCTCCAAGAAGGTCACAGATGCATTCCGAACTAGTCGCTCAATGAAGAAGAGAACTAAATCGACATTTGGTGGATCAAGTGCTGTTATGGAGAGATATTCTGTGGAGCCATTTCAAGATATAGATAACAATGTGGATGCACTTGGTGGAGCCAAACTTTCAGAAGATCATCTTCCACCAAATCTGGAGTTGGCTGCCATTGTTGTGAAAGACCATCTTCCTGAGATTCGTCAGGAGAAAGGTGGAGGTTGGGGCATGAAATTCCTCAAGAAAGTTCGCCTTAAACAAAAAAATGATGCCACAGAATCCCGAGGATCTTCTTGTTGTACTCAAAATCCTGACAGTTGCTCAATAAGAATGGATGTCATTGTTCCGGCTGGTCTTCATGGTGGTCCAAAAACCAGGAATGGTGGCCCTTCTAGTCTTATTGAAAGATGGAGATCAGGTGGTTCCTGTGACTGTGGTGGCTGGGATCTAGGATGTCCTTTAACAATACTTAGAAGTAACATGAAAGAACATTCATCTGAAGCAGAAGCACAAAGAGAGTGCAAGTTCACTGAATTTTTCATACAGGTACGCGTTAGTTGTCTAAGGTGGCAACTGCAGTGTTTAATTAACTTTGATGCCATGTGAAAGTAGAGATAAAAAAGAGTTGAATGAGAGAGAGAAGGGAGAAGAATATAGACATTGGTTTAATGGAGTTCGATTATAGAGCTTATAGTCCATTGACACAACTAAGGCTTCTGAAGTGTGTTATTCGTTAAGTTTAGCACATTTATTTATAAATAGGTAATAAAATATTACTAAATAATATCTAAGATCTATTGTATTATGGGATACACAAATGTTCTTATACTAGATATGTAGTAATATTTTTATAGTAAATATTGAAATTTCATAATCTTCAACAATTAGTGACTGTATTCCTGACCTTTAACTTATGAGGAAAAGATGGGATGATTTTCAAAAAGTTTATATAAGAATATAGAACTTTAGAAGTATTTTTTGTTCAAACATATTTTCTATCTGAAAATTTGGAAATCTATGTTTCCAATTTTCCAAACTTATAAAATTTCTAAACAAGATGTTTCCTCTTTTCTTTCTTCCGTGTTGCTTTTTTCCTCTCATCTTTTTATTGGCTTTTTCACAGTTTCCTTATCCTTTTGAATAATTTCAAGATTTTCTAAGGAGATTTCCTAATTGTATTTAATGAATTCCGTTTTCCCGTTTTCCCTTTTTGTCTCTCTCTTTTCACGGAAAGATTGAAAATGAGGAAAAATAACATGGCATTTGCAAAATAGAAAAATAGAAAATGTTTTCTGTTATTGAACATGTCATCACATTCTTCTGATGTCATCATATACTTGATTGAATCACACATTTTGTTTTTGTTAATTTTGCTGCTTAATTCTCACTTAGAAAGATCTGAGGAAAACATTTGTACAAGTTGCATAGCCAATTGATGATGTTCTATAATATAGTTCATATTTATAGTTATGGCTTAAAAAAATCCGTCTTTTGCATTTTTGGGTAAATTTTAGTGGCATCTTGCTACATTCATGGGTTAATACTACAATTCTTCTTAGATTCAAGAATTTTAAGCAACTGCATATTTGGTCAAATAGGCATTGACATTTCATGTCTCAACTTCAACTTTTCAGGGTTTAGAGAAAGGTTTTCCCCCGTTAAGGATGGTGAATGTCTATGATGGCTTGTATTTTGTCCATTTTCAGTCAAGTTTGTCAGCATTGCAGTCTTTTTCAATTGCAGTGGCACTTATTCACAGTCAGAATCCTGCCCTTCAATCCAAAAATGTACAGGAGCTAAAGTAGCAAGATTGATGACTGAGATCACGTAGTTGTTATGACTCACATTCTATCACAGATTAGTAAGTTGAAATTCAATTATTTATACACAAAAAGTAAGATGATGATCTTCGTCCTTTTCTTTTAAAGCTTTGCAGTTTGTCAATTGTTAAATTGTGTTCATAGGTTTTGTTTGTTCTTGATCATTGTCACTAGGGATTGGTTATCCTGTAATGTTTACTCGAGAAGCTCTTGTAACTGCTCTGTTTTGGTTGAATGTTCATTTTCTTTTGGTCAAGAAAAGTACAATCATTTGAGTGAGGAGATACAAAGAGCTTTGTTCATGTCCATTAGCATAATTTGGAATCTACAAGGTGCAATAAAGAATTGGATTTTCAAGCATAAGATGAATTGATATCAAGTTAAAGCTGTGGCAAAAATCTTTAATTTTTGCGAACCTGACGAAGATAGCTGTGTTCCTGTCTTTGCCTAACATTCTTATCTGACGTCTATATCGAACAGACTTACAGGCGGATGATGACCACAATGCCGGGTTAGCTGAAGTTTATGCAACTGTTTTATAAGTGCAGTTCCCATTAATTGATTACTTGCATCAGTGCAGGTAGAAATGGATTTGTATAACTTGGTTCCTTACAGTCTTTTAGGACTTGTATGATTGAAATCGATCATCAGTACGATGCAGCGCTTCACGCATGAATGACTAATTGGTTCGATTTTGGCAGAACTGTAAACCTAAGCATCTTATTTCATAGGCCTCTTGCTTCTGGAGGATAATATGAATTCCAGTAGTTGCTATATTGCTTACTCTGTGTGCATTTATTAAGTTATCCTCTTACACAATAGATAGATTTTGTGTTTCTATTCAAGTTAATGCATTATCCCATGGAGCTAAATTGGATTCAACTGGTTAGAAGGCTGGACAGCATATCTCTGTGAAGTGATCATCTCTTAATCTCCTTTACTTACCATTCAAAGATGTGGATTTGGCATCTCAGCTATGTAGTCATTTTAGTATGCAAATGCACTAGTATTTTGGCTCCTATGAGTTTGGGTATATTATCATTTTAGTTATTTTCCTTCCAAATGTAATTCCACTGAAGAACTGAAAGAATGTATGTGTGTTTTAGGGGTCAGACCTTGAGATTTTGTAGGAAATTATATGTAATAGCATTATGATGTACAAACAATTTGTAATTTTCTCACCCTGATTTTCTGTTTATATCCTCTTAACTTTGATTATTTTTCATTTTAGACCATTAATTTTGTTAAAAATATTTCATTTAAATAAGAATAACTTAGGGATTTAATTTTTTTTAATAGTGAATATGTACCTTTAGCCTTTTAAAAAAATAAATAAAATCTATTTTTCCGCTTTCCAAGGATTAAATAAGAGATATCAATTGTAAGCAATTTTTTTTTGTATTTTTTTGACGAAGAGACTATCAATCTGTAAAAAAGAATAATTTTGCCATTATTGAGTTGGGATGGACAGATACAATTGCTTAAAATAGGTACTTGCAACCCTAGAATGGTGTAAGCTTCTCCATTGAAATGTATTTCATCAAACGGCCAAAACAGAGTTATCGTGCAAGGATATCGATTTTAATTTCACAGCAAAAGATACAATTTTAATATGTACACTCAGCTTATAATATACTATATCGGGGCAAAATTGTTCTATACAGAACTCAGGCAGCCTACTTTTTGATCCAAAAAACTGTGTCAGCTATTGAACTACCAGGTAGAAATGCATTAAATTCTGCAGTTGGCTATACGGATCAAAAGATCATTTATACAACAGTGTGTCAATATCTGTTCTTCTTTTCTTTACCTGCAAAACCATCTTCAGAATTCAGTAACTTCAAGTGATCAATCATATATATTATTTTTCAGTACAGAAAGACGTTTATCTTACCAAAAATATTTGATTTTAGTGGAAATCGAAGAGATGATGATCCCTTCACTTTAAGCTCACTAAGGTGTTTGGTTGGTTTCTGACTAAGTGTAAGACTACTACTCTCTCCAGCCGAAATGTTTGGACCCTTTTGAGCCCTATCTTGATACACAGCTGGCGGTGCAAGCTTTAGCTGTGGCATGTTTTCCATCTGAATGAATCGCTGCTCCTTCTGAAGATTAGACAACATCTCAAACTGCAGCATAGAAGTTCATGTTGATTAATCTTTTAGGTCTACCCTGGTAAGGCAGAAAAGTTGAACAACAATTATAAATAAGATTTACCCGTGATATGTGCTGAAGCCCATAGGAATTATCTATCAAATCTTCATGTGGTTGTAACATGTAAGGTCCTTGTGCTCGAGGAGGTCTTGTTGAAACCTGATCAATCAAACCGTCATCTGGAAGAGCTGACTTATTTTTGGCCCTCTGTGCATTCTTCTTTGGCATACAAACGGGACATCCAGATAACGAGCCTCTGCTAGGTGATTCATTTTCCAGAAGTTCGCATTGGAGATGAGTTGCATGACCGCAACTGAAAACTCGAACAGAGAAAGTAGAAGAACCTTTGGCGAGAAGGCAGTTGCATATACAACATGCTAGACCCCTGGGGGCATAACCATGAGATGCCCCCTTCTTGAGCAGGCTCATGGCATAGAATGTATCATCCTCTATCACTGATTTAGCAGTATCCTTGAGCAAATAAAAAAGAATCTGAATTAACAAACTAGTTGATAGAAGTGTCATATTCAACAAGTGAAGCTGACAGGTACAAAGGAGAGAGACAACAAAAAAGTAACAGAAAAAGAAGTCCTTGTACAGTGTCATGCAGAGAGCAAAGTCAGTAACTAAACCACATATTTAAAACTATTAATGAGTACCAGAATTCTTCTTTCAAATCCATAAGTTCCCAGCATCCCCAATATGGTTATTTTAAAATCTCCAAGTTCCTGGTTGCCGTCATCAGAGAGGAGCTTTGACATGATAGTTGGAAGACGAACGTAACCTATCATTCCCTCAACAATCTCTTTGATGAACTGAGAGAACAACTTCCTCAATACACGTGCGCCTTTGTGGGATTTGGAGATTTTCCACTTGATTACACACACATCATCATCGTTCCTAGTACTCTGATTTTCTATTAGCATCCCAAAACCATTATTCACTTCATATGCCCCTTTATTGTCATAAGATTCCATCAGAGGCTCACAGAATCTGTAACAAAGGCCAATAATTTACCCAAAAAGTAGATGGATAAACAGTTAATGGGAAGTCATAAAAGCATTACTCTTGAATATTATAGAGAAATGTCAGATAGAGCTGTTGAAAGTCCATGAAGAACTAGAAGGGATGATGTATTATGGAACTCAGGTGCAAAGCAAACATTGCAACTTTTTGCAGACATAACACTTATGAAAACTCAAGAATAATTATCCAGAAATTAAATAACTGACAACCCAAGCCAATTGGCTGAAAATATTTGGGAATGTTTCTGAATATAAAAGCGGAAAAGAATCGAGATAAGTGTATCAGTAAGATCACTCACGGCAGTATCCTGAGAGAAAATATCACTAGCCAAGCTATCACATGAATACTATGGCTGACAAACTAATTTAGTAAAAGAAAAGTGCATAGACATTGAGAAATAAATTAATGCACTAAGAACTTCTCTAGAGAGCATGTGTTTTGTGTTCTAGTTGGGACTTATTTCATAAGTTTGACTTGACAAGCAATAGATTCTGCCCTCAGAGTTTTGAGCTAAACAAATTGCTCACCATGTTTGCAACACAATGAATAGAACTTGATGAAGTCAGAAAAAACGAAGAAAGAAAGACAGAAAAAAGGGTAAATTCCAGATAAACAGTCTTGGTTCACAACTTTGTGAAGGAAAAAAACTTAGAAATCTCCACAACTTTAAGCAACTTTTTATCACTATCATACAACAGTTATTTCAACCTTGTGAAAAAGAATCTTACATTCTAATTTAATATTTTATAAACAAAAAGACTGATCAGACATTTCATTAGGTAAATTTAAAATCTTTGAAGAAAGAGGAAGAGTTGAGGAACATTCAATGTTCGACTGCAGAGTAATAACTTCCATAACAGTAATGTAGAAAATGTGAAACAATGATTGATCCTTGCACTGACTCACCGATGTAATAGTTGCATAGTTAGAAGCCACAAACAGCTCTATCAAGTATTTCATTAGCACTAGAGAATGTGGAATTAATAAAAGCACATTTGAGTTGCACTTACGAGTCCAGTAATTTGAACCAGAGTGTCTCCGACTCCTCAGGCATCAAACGAAGAGTATTGCGCTGACATAATCCAATACAGGCTTGTAATATACTGCGAATATCATTCACCTGTAACATAAAGTTTTCAGATAAATTTACACACATAAGGAACCTATGAAAAGAAAACATAAATGTTGAAAAAATTTTAACCACATTATACAAATCAGAGACGTGCAGACCTCTTTCATATTTGAAAGAATGTGGTAGACCTTAATACTTGAACCACTCAAAGCTTTGCCTGAAACTATGCTTCCCACAGCTTTATCCAGCTCAGCAAATTTATCATTAAGGCCAGAAATTCTGAACAAGAGAGCACTTCCAACATCACCAACCCTTTCCAGTAAAAATGCAGCCGCGTCAATTATCCCATATTCCTGGCACAAGCGTAAACAGTGCTCTACACGGTAGCTATCAAAAGTTTCTAAAAATCTTAGGACTGAATTTGGCTCATACTGGCACAGTAACTGCAACAATGAATGCAAACATCCAGAATCAGACAATTAGATAGACTTGCACATATACATGTACATTGCATATGATAAAAAATATTATTTAAAAAATGGCATTGTTCAACTATTAAGGTATATGTATATAGCAATTGCTAATAGTTTACTAATCATTAACATTCAAATCCTTAATTCTAATTTCTTGTAAGTTGGACTCAACCTTAAGTTATATGGAAGACATGTTCCCGTACAAACCATCACACAAGGTAGCCAGTTGTTCTAGTGCAGAGAAGTTTTTCACTCAAAAATTTCAAAATATAACATCAAATACTAGAGAAATACAATCTTAAATTATAAAGGGAATCCAACAAACTAATAAGGATAACTCAAACAAATTAACAACAGAAGTTGTGAACCATCATGCTTTCACATATATAGGTGTATATTAGTAAGAAGATGGTTGTGTGGTATTCACTAGCTCTGAATCAGTGAAATATTAACTCACTTTATAACAGCCAGAATTTGGCAAAAAAAGTTGATTGAGAAACAAGCACATGAAACATATAACGGCTCCAGAAAAGAACTCAGTCCAGAAAAGATGTCATTGAAAAGGTGATACATGAGCTTACCTCCAAATAAAGCTCAATCATGTCATCAGTGACATTGACAACATTATTCCTCACAAGCTTGGAAAATTTGGTTATTTTTTCCAAGTAAGTCTCAAGTCTTTTATTCTGATCCTCCCCTATTCTTCCATTATAAACATCTGCGCTGCTATCTCTTCTTAAATTATGGAAGTCGAGAGTCCCAGACAAGTGAACTTCAATTACAGTCTTTAAGTAGAGAAAAAGGCTTTTTGGATGAGAGCGTAGTTCAGAAAGAACATGATCAGTTTCATTGTTGAAATGGTCCATGACCAAGAAGAATGTGCCCTCCCTGAAAAGATGGAAAAATTAAATGAGAAAAATAAATTATCAAAGATAAAATTGAGCAGCATAAAAATTTGATATTGAGATGAGCCAATTCTTCTTCAGACTAATTTGCAAGAACCTTTACCGGCTTAAGACAACCAACTCTGGGATCATTGAGACTAAAGCTCTTCGAAAAGCCTCGTACTGATTGCCACTAAGCTGTTCCAACAAATCATTGATATACGAGAAGGCGTGGATTGGTTCATCAACATCTTTCATATAACTTTCAAGAGCAGGAAGATACTGATGTCTGATGCTATGAATAAAGCCACAAACCTGGAAAGAACATCAACAAAATAACAGATAATACCAGAAAAGAGCTACCTAATCAACAACTACTCTCTATTTGCCAAAAACAATATACAGAAACTTGCGTGGCAGAGATACCTGGTGAAAGCCTGCTCTCTCGCAAAGTTGTAACACATAAGAAGCATTCCAGTCTGCGACAGGTACTACTTGTAAAAGGGCAAGCACTTGCTTCTCTCTACTTTTTGAAGTTCCAACTATCTGTACATGAGTGCTTGTTGGCAAATTACTTCCTGATGTCAAGTATTCCAATATCTGATTCAGCACACTTTTTGAAACATAAGCTTTTCTACAAGCGACATAGCAACCAATGAATTCAAATACATGCCCAACATCTTTCCTTGTAGGCCACACTTCCCCTGATTCAGCATCACCACTGCTGGCTGACTCTTCTGCTTGAATTACATATCTTTCAATAATATGAACAAGAGCATCGACAGCATTTTGAACTAGTATATTCCGACATGCAGACATCATATATTCTTGCTTGGATTCCAAATTTGCACTAGTCGAATCATGCAAAGAAAAGTCAGGGTTTTGGGTTTTGTTGTCTTCAAAAGCACACTTGAGAACATCCAAAGTAGCTTCAGTATCTAACTCTAAAAGATGATACAGATTTAGGTATGTTCCCCTTGATTGCTTGCATTGTGCTGCTTGCAAGGAATGGGAGTTCGAGTTTTCCAGCAGAAACTGTACAAGTTCTGCTCTAAGAGATGACACTCGTGTTGAGGGAAGAGTTCCATGCCCTGCAAGAATGAACGTTTTAGTCTTTCTGAATATTCATCAAAATGAGGCACAAATCAGTATATGTATTTCTAGGAAAAACCAGATTGCAATGACATCGTCAGGTTGAAGAGTAAAAGTTAATTCTGAAGGACAACTACTGAATATTCTCCAGACTGAGAAATTTAAGCTATAGGACTTAGAAGTTACCGTAACAAACACAAATGTTTGAGATATTAAGAAAATTCCTAAGTTTCTAGTAATTGGTGTCAGGAGATTTACAATTATCATTTAATATCTTCTATATAGGAAGTATCCGATATTAGAATAATACTATTCTGAAATATTAGCAATATTTTGTATGGCACTATTATTATAGATAAAAAAAAGGATAAAAAATCTAATCAGTAGTAAGTCACTTAATTGTCTACTTTTCTTTTTACAGGGTATCAGAGCCTGGAAAACCCTAAAAAGAACAAAGAAGGGGAATGTTGTATGGTGTAAGTAGCATTGTTCACACCACTATGTGATACGGCTCATTGGGTGATGAACCACCATAATACTATTGATACTTTTTGTTTAGACCTGAATTTTTTTTTAATTTGGAGATTTTCTTTTTGAATTTCTTATTGAAGAGTTCATTGTTTTTGTCTTAAAGATTTCGTTTCAATTTGCCTTTGAAGATCTTTGTTTTAAGCTGATGGAGTGACAATATCGACTTATAGATCAACTTCACTCGTGGATGTTGGAGGACTCAACTGTGGTTTCCCTACACCATAAAATTGACTTCAGCAGTGATGATTAGAGCAAGTGTGTCACAATCAAACTCTTCTAAAGTTGAAGAGTCATATGATGAAGGTTTCTTAGGGTGAAGAATTATATAATGAAGGTTCCAACCCTTCACAGATTAAACAAAATTATATAAATATAGAATAAAGATGATTTGTAACAAATTGAAGCATCTATAATCGAAGTTGAGGGGAGTTTTAGAGATTAACTATCATTATGTTATGGATCCTATATAGGAAATAATAGTATTAACTTGAAGTATCCTTCCATTTCAAATAGAAGGGTAAACTAATAATAAATCATTCTACAGTCTGTTCTTTTTCTTCTACTATGTCAGACAACCATTCAAGTCAAAAGGTTATCCTAGTTTCTGGTAGGTTGTGATTTGTCATGTTTGTCCACACTTTTTGAAAAGGCGTATTAGAAAATAACCATTTTCATGCCTCACTCAATAACTTAAGCTTATGGGTTGAATGGAGAAAAGATAAACAGTCCGAACATCTGATGAGAAGAATATGCCAGCAGTTTGTGCCATAGTATTCAAAATATGTCACATATCAGTACCAAACACTTCAAAATGACCAGAGTAGCATAATAAAGGATTCCAATGGCGCAGGAAACTATATAAACCTCGGGGATATATGGTTTGAATAAATCATCAGTTCATTAGAAACTATTCCTCAAATGAAATCTTGAGAAAGATAAACAACTAGTGCAATTTCCAAAGTTAGTTGACCAAAATCATATAGTCGTCTTCACTCGCAACAGAATTTGCAAAAATGACGAGCAAAAACGAATTATAAAAGTGGGGCGTCATATTAAATCAAGGCCTGAACACAAACCTGGTGGAAATGCAAGACCTGAAAAGCAATACTTCAGATAAACAAGTATCCTGTACCTGTTTGAAAGATGAAAACTCCAGATTCAGTGATATCACAAAACACAAACATATAAGTTAACTAATCAACTTAAAATTTATTGCCAATCACAAAATTGCTATGTTATCACTCTTAATATTCAAACAGAACTGAAAATATTGTTATCAAAAGATTAAGCAAATCAACAATAGTATTGTGAAGACCCATTTTTGGAACTCTATGACATAATCAACCTACTGCCAAGATTTTGATCATAAGTGGAAGTAAATTTTACCAAGCAAATCCAACATAGTAAGTCATTATTAAATAAATTATTGCAGGAAAGAACAATGTAATGAAAAATTCAACACCGTTATAACACCACAGATATAGAAAATAAGATGATGTACCCGAGAATGCTAGCATTCTCTGTATGACTGTTTTGCAAAACTACCAACAATTCCTCCAAAGGTGTCTTGAAATCAACCAATCCTTTATTGAAAAGATATAGAAAATAAGATGATGTACCCAAGAATGCTAGCATTCTCTGTATGACTGTTTTGCAAAACTACCAACAATTCCTCCAAAGGTGTCTTGAAATCAT
>JANIMX020000570.1:738538-749151 GCA_024582655.2 Erythroxylum kunthianum
ATTTTCTTAAAGACCCAAATCATTTTCCCAAACATGCATGACCAGGTGTCTCTACATTTATTAGACCTTACACGTGATAATTCACTCCTAGAGAACCTCAAATGTCAGAAATTGGCATCCCAGATAGCCCTATAGTTTTGGGCCTAGACACTGCTGGACTATATCAGACCCAAGCCTCCTCTTTCTATAATGCCCAAGACACATATATTGATATTTTCATCATTGACAAAGAGGAGATAGATAATTTTTTGAAAAATTTAAACATAGAGGAAGCAAGCCCCATTAAGAGACGGAGAAGAACCAGTGATAATAATGACAACACGAGTGGAGAAACTTTCCCGTCAAATCTGCAATCGTGACAAGAACCTATCTAATGAGGATAATGATTAGACTTCTTCCTATTATTCTCGTGTGTCCCTATATTTAAAGTTATTTGTTTAGGTGTCTTTTATGATGTGACTTCGTTCTTAGCCATTTACTATGTAATGTGACGTTGTTCTTATCTAGCATAGTTGATGTGACATTGTTTTAATCCATTTAGTGTGTAATGTGATGTTGTTCTTATCCATTTAGGACATTATGTGACCTTGTTCTTATCTAGAGATATTTGTCTTTTTATAATATCCTTTGTCTATATAAGCAAATGATCTCTTCCATTGTAAAACAAGTTTCCATTAGAGGTTTCAATTCAAGTTTCATTGTGTCTAAAAAACATTTCCTTTCAATAAAAGTTATGTGTTTCCATATGGCTTCTCTCTAAAAACCATGTGTTTTTCCTTAAAGCTTGAGTCTTTAATAAGTTTACTTTTGTTACACAAAGATAAAAGTATGCTCTGCACTTTATTTTATATAAGGATCTCATGCGTAAAAAAGTATCAACCTATGATCCTGTTTGAGTTTTAAGTTATATGGGAAATATTGGTCAGATTGGATCCTTAAGAGGCAGGCTTTGAGAGTTGATGCCCGTTAAGAAAATGGCCTTATGTCTCGACTAGCATACCTGGGGTCTTAGCTACAGTCATCTTTGTCTATCTTAGAGCTGTTATAGAGGTCTGCTCTATCATATCACTAGTGGTTTCCTGTTATCCCAGTAACCCTCGTCCTAGGGTTCTCGAGTGGTATCAGAGCTACTTATAAGACTTCACCCTATCTTGACACTACTGACTATGGAAAACTCTTCAAAATGTCCTATTCATTGTTCAGACAAACCCTTACAAAACAACCAAAACATTCCAAGCCAAACTTGCCAACAAAAAACATTTCATCAACTTCTAAATCTTTACAAATCAATACACTACCAACTTCTCCACTAAAAGAAAGAACTTCCCTGGACATAGAAAAAGAACCCATGCCTAACTAAGTATTCATAGCTACCCTTCAATCAGTTCCAGATAGCTCTGAAAGTCACACAATTCTAGATAACTCTGACAGTTATAAAGATATCCAAGATTCTAATTCTTTTACATAAAACTTAGAAATCTCTAAACAACTTGCAGATCTCACTCAAATATCTTAAATGATGATGATTGTTCCACACTCTCCTTAACCACACACATAAGATGATGACTCGAGACCTTAGATTGGTCTTAGGAATCCTAAACCTAGACCAAATGATCTTTTTGAATTATTAAGATCATTTGGAAAGGAACATTGGATCCAACCAAGATGCTATGTGCCAATAATTTATCCAATCTTTAAGGAGATCCCCAAACCATTACCTTGCATGATGATGGGATCATATAAAGAAGAATTTATGCCTATGGAAGCCTAGACTAATAAAACGATCGGGGTATCTGTAAGGCCATACTCAAGATCAACAGGTAATAGTCCACACGGTAATCATGTACCTGTTTCTTCAAAAAAAGAAGTACTAAATTGGCATACACAAAATGTTGTAGCACAAAATAATGTCCTTCACATAATTAATTCAAAGCTTGATGGTCTATCTCAACAGGCACAAGGACTAAATTCAAAAGTTGATGCTATAAGTCTCCAAGTGCGATAATTACACCAATGACGACTCAATTAAGTAGCTCAACTTGATTCTAATTTGAAAAAATATATTGACCCACATTATTGTGGATCAGACTTCTCCAAGAAGGAAAGAGAACTACAAAAAGTTCGAGAAGATCAGCTTAAAAGGATTAAGTCAGATATGGTTAAAGAATATTTCATAACTGTATATGAACCATACCCCTCGATATTTCTAGTCGTAAAACCGATTTAGATTAGACTAATGTGGCATAAAATCTACTTTTGCAGAACAATATGTAACTCTAAAGTTTTCCTTTGAACTCATCTCATCATGGCTAAACCAAGGTTACATACATTTCCATGGACGTGTCATCATAACTATTGCTCCAGACTTTAATATCAAGCTTAATGATCTAATTTTACCCACAAGACTGAAAGTCCAAATTCAAATTGTTGGATTTGAGCAAGACACTACTGCTATCATGACCACACTCTATCACTAGATCATTTATAGATTACAAAACCAAGCTTTATATTTAAATTTTCGAAACTCTACACGAGATGCCATTTATATGGTAGCAAACATATCTCAAATTAAGACCACAATTATCTAGATTTCACTACAGTTGTCATCATAATAATTGACAGAGTTAACGCATATATAGTCGATCACAAGTTACGAGAAAAATTTTCATACTCCTCATCAGCACTCCATTCATACTACCACTCCTCCAATCTTGAGAAGTTTGAAGGATGGAACGGTAAAGTATGTTTGTAACAAGCTTGGAGAAGAGAACTCGTAATCATCTAGAGCCTCTTCTGGTCCAATAATGATGATTACTCTAGTATTTTCTCATGAAAAAGGCATTAGTAGTCATCTAATCCACTTTGTCCACCCCCGATGGACATTCGATGTATGTCAATTATGTCAATGGACATTTTATCTAAGATGTAGATCTATCTATGTGCGATTTAGACCGTGAATATCGGATGGATGAATATTAAATTTAAAAAAATGGCATTTGTGACTCTTAAAATAATGATTATTGTACTTAGATTAATTGTATGACTAATAAGAGAATCAAAAGAAACTATTAATTCCAATTTTTGATTTAAAATTGACCGCGATAAAAAGGTTATAAGATTTTTATAATAATAAACTTATCAAATAAAATTTTAATTGCAACTAATAATTTGCAAATTAAAGTTGAAGGATGCACAGACTCGCAACTTTCAAATTTTGAAGACAGACTAAATTGGTCAATCGTGAAAAGGCAATATAGCCAACTTGTTGCTACTAGATATTGAAAACTCAATCTAAAACATCAAATTTTGACTTGAGACATATAAACGGGAAGTCCGTTTCACACCCACCTTAAAAGACAACTAGACAAGATCAACCAAAATTAATTAATTATAGCGTGGGAGTGTAGTTGGGGAAAAAGAGAGTCCAGAAATCAAATCAGACATGCTTTTGCACCACATTCTCATGCATGTGCTTCACATATGAAACATTTATTGCTTTCTTTCTCTTCAATGTCATATAACATAAAAAAAAATTCGCAACAAATCTTATTTTTTCGCTATATAAGATATTACGAAAAAGTTATTGAACATAGGTAATAAATTTCTACTTTACCTTAATCTGGTTAATGACACAGTGAACATTATTAAAGAGGAAATTAATATATACCAAAAAGACTGGGAAGCAAATACTTGGAAACTTTTTAATTAAAAAGTATACAGAGTAATATGACAACGTGGGGTGTTTCCTATGATGTGTTCCAAAAGGTGGATGAGAATTTTGACGTTAGTCATATCATAAGAAATTAAAAGTGGTTAGGTTAGGTTCTTGATAGTTAATGCCTTTGAACAATCATTGAAAGGGTTGGCAAATGAAGGGAACAAGTTTATGAGTATGAAAATTAATAATTGTGAATTATTAGACATATTTAAAAATTAATAATTGTGATTCTACCAATGTTGTTGCACGTTTAACTAATTGCAACAACCCATTTATTATCTTTTTTTATTTATTTTTCTACTAATTTCATACTTGTATTTACGACTAATTATAAGGTAGATAATAATACAATAAATCTAGTTTCTTCGCTTTGCAAAAATTGAGTGAAGAACGTTAATTATACGCAGTCTTTTTCTTATATCTTTTACAAAAAGATTGTTTCTGTGACTCGAACCCGTGGCCTTCCAATTATAAAATAATAACTTTACCAATTATTCAAAACTTCACTTTCTAATTATTAGGTGGACAAATAAATGTTATCGAGATGTTTCTTTTAGAAAATAATATATTTGAAGACTTTTAGTTTGGTGCAAACCAAAATGAGCAATAATAAATTCTCATGCTTGGGGAACATGATTAATTTCTGTATATAAAGTAACAAAATACAAGATTTTGGATTTTGATTTTACTTAAATGCGACCATGTGAAGTTTTCAATCTGAAAGGTTTATGTATAAGTTTTTCAATCTAAGAAGTTTTGCATTTAAAGCTTGAGAACGACATTGCGTTCATTTACAGAATTCACTACTGCACCTAATTAGACTTTTTTTCTTAATGCGAAAATAACACCTTTTTCTACATTTTTCTCCTTTTAAAAGTTCTATTCAAATCAATGTTTCAAAGGGTATCTCTCCAATTTTGCATCAATTATTGTTAAAGAACCGCCCATTTACAATTGTGTCGGTGACAACAGTGTCCTCTCCTCCCGGAGTCAGCTAAGAGGGTAAGGCCATAGCTTAACCTCACCTGTGCTACCACCAGCCATTGCAAGCATTGGGATAGTAATTGCAAGGATCTATACTAAGGTTTAAAGCAATTAATAAGATTATTTATTTGTGATCGGAATGATACAGATTCAAGTTATAAAAAGTCTCTTTGTAAAAAAATACAAGAAGAAAGTTGCGTATAATTAATAACTTTCACCCAACTCTCGCAAAGCGAAAAAATTGGATTTGTTGTATTTGTGTTTGTACTTAGAATACATAATCATAAAAATCAACCAAATAATGGTTATACAATTGAATCTATTAAATATTTCATCAATCTATGTCCAATCTGCCACAAGCAAAATGATCACAGACAAAGAGAAATTAACAGATATCTTGACCCAAGAAATCAACATTTGGTAAATAGCACTTCAAATGTCAAATGAAAGCATAAAGCAGATCTTGGTTTCAATGTTCTCAAAAACTAAGCAAGCAATTGAAAATGCAGACTACAGTCAAATAGTTACTGTGTAAAACGAAATGTTTTTTTTTCTTCATATTTTTGATGTGCTTGAACAAAATAAATTTATTTAATACATAAAATATGTTTCAATCTCATTCTCTTGTAAGAATAAACTTAAGCATAGCAAGATGCTAAGCTGTGATAAAGACAACATACGGCAGTAAAGAACCAACAGAGAATGAGAACTTTGGACCTCTTACATCACATGCAACATACCATTCGACATAAATACTAAAACTCCACTTGTCTAAACAAACACTTATCCACACAAACACAAATTAATATCATACCTAAATTAAGTGCCTCCAGAGTGCTGGGCGATCCCTTGATATAAGGAGAACACGAGAAGCCACGTAATCAAAAGAAGGGCAATATAGGTCATCTGGGCCAATTACATCTTTGAGTTTATGAGTGCTGCCACAGTCAGCAAAAGACTGCACTCCTTCGTCCTTCAGGGCATCATATACAAAGAGGCCTTGACCACAGACACCCATAACAAGGTTTGAGTTCCCCCAAACTTGTGAAATGTCTGAATATTGCAAGTGATTATCTGCTTCTGGAAGAGAAAATGTGTTGACTAGCCTTTGCTTGCGCAATGAGTAATGTTGCACCTGCGGACAAGGCTGTTTCTTGGTGGCTGACCTCATATTAGTGCACCCCATATAGATGGAGTCTCCACGAGTGAAAACTGAGTGAGCATTGACACCAATTTTCGGTATCTTGAGACCTATACCTGATGGATTGCGAAGGTCCAACACATTAATTGAATCAGGGGTGCAGAACACACCATCATTTCCTTCAGCTTCCGCAGATGTTACTCTACATTCAACAATTCAACAATTTGAGTCATCAGTTAACTAGGACTGAACGCATTTAAGAAGCATACGTGTTGCATATGTTTAGTGCATTTCGTTATCCTTAAGTAAAGATATTTAAGGAGAAGAAGCAACAAGCAACAGAAAAGACAAAAAGTAGAAGCAGAATAACGCAGATGGAAGCTTGCTGTGTGAATATCATCCCTTTCATCAAATGATAATGAATAAAATGATCCCCTTGGAGTATCAACTGTAAGAGCACTAAACTGCCTGCCGGAGCCTCTCCATAAATGGATGTCTATGATGATCAAAATTTTCTATTTTTCCAATTAGGATGAGTATTTATATGGATCGCAGGGAGAGGGTGAAAACAAAATTAATACTTCCAAAATAAGCTGTGTAGATTAGAATCAAAGCTCAAGATAAAAGCATAATAAAGCAACACATGGACTTGGTAGAATATATCAAGAATTTGAACGTCATGTGAATGTAGGAAAAAATTAAGGAGAAGCATATGAAGCAGTTTATCCATTATCTGACGTGCCAAACTACAAATTCATATGTTCCAGGGAGAAGGAGCAACTATATTCAAATAGACAAAAGAATACAGAAAGTTGAACCATTGCTGATCTAAATATTGTAAATGGAGAACGGGATTTTTACATAGGAAATATAAACGGAGGACAAGATTCATTTAATCAAGACTTGATAAAGACTAATCGAAGCGAGTTGAAAATTTCTGTGGTTTCTTTCAGCCCAATTGAAACTAGGTATCAAACAGCTAAACATTTGCAATGGCGTACAATAGCTTTTCTTATCGCCCTGAAGTGGGGTGGGGAATCAACACCACACCTTATTCATACTTGTTAAGAAGAGAAGAGCACAATCAACAAAACAAGCAATAATCAACAGAAAATTTTCTGAACAACAGTAAATAATATCAAAACCAACAAAAGAAGATGATATTACACCAATAAGTGAAGCAAATGCAGAAAATGCAACTTCCAGAAAAAATGCAGAAAATGTACCAGTATGAAAGAATTAGTAACATCATTGAGTAGAAGCCTCACCTTTGTCGAACACCGCCACCTAATTCAGCATCTGTGTTAACAACATGTAGAGCAGAGATTTTTCTACCAGACAAAGAAATAGAAGTTACTGGTTGAGGGTTAAGAGCATTAACATCCCAAACAGATATTGCTTCAGTTTCAACTATTACAATTTTCCCTCTATTTCTCCACTGCAAAGGGCTTGAATACTCCATCGCTAGGACAGGCCTCTGCAACTCCCACTTCAATATGTGCTCTCCATCACGAATATCAAATGTTTTCACAACCGTTTGAGAGCTAGCAGTTGAGACCATAAGAGGACCACATGGTTTATACCACCATTTTTGAGTTTCAGGCAAAAATGTGTTGGACAATGCATTTCTTCTGTATGTTGCATTATTGGATAAGGGACCAAGTATTGTTCTTGAACTGATGGATCCTCCATCTTCTTTGTGAAAAGCTTTCACATCTTTTGTGTAAAAATCCCATGAACAAAAACCTGAATCAAGATTATTGCCAGCAGATGCAGCTACCACATACCTACCAGAGCAGCCATCAGCACTAGCTGCACGGATTATCCAACAGTCTCTCCAAATGTTAGGCAAAACTCCTACTGGAGGTTTATACACGGTCTTTTCCTGGAAATAATAAAAAGCATCGCTAAATTCATACATTTCTGTAGAGAAAAAAGATATTGATTGCATTAAGTCCATTGCACTCATTAATTTGCTTTCAATAATATAGAGAAAAAAATGCTCATCATAATTCAGCTAACATAGAACTGTTTGGAAACCAACCAAGCATCAGCGAGATATTAAGCATAACCAGAAGCTACTCTTTGGAGCTCTTTTTCTTTTCTAAGTCCACATTTGATTTCCCTCTTTACATGCAAACGAAATGCAGAACATATAGAATAAGAAATGATCACTCTCAAATATTTGTGCTCTTTGAGTAAGCAACTGAAAATGGACAGACGATGAAAGCAAGCAGAAAAGGGAAGTTCCAAAATTTTGGCAAATGAACAAAGAACAATGTAATGATCAACTTTTGAGCAGAAATAGTTAGTACAAGAACATACCTCACAGTTAGCAATATCATAAAACGAACAAGATCCATCATCATGAGCAAGAACAACAGACTCACCCTCTGACACGAACCAGCCTCCTGTTGCATTCTTACTACCTATCTCAGTAAGCTGATAGAAGCAAGTATTTTCAGCATCATCATCAGCAATAATTGGATTAATATTTTCCAGATCATCAAAATCATCAAGTTTCTCATCAGAGGCAAGAACAAGCTCCTCTTCAGTATTGCTACTGAACATGTTTGAAGAGTCATCTTTTCTTGAGACTGCAGTGCCATCTGTTCCTTCAATTCCATAAGAAGCATAATTCACCATTGCATCTTTCACAGTTGCCTTTGAATCTTGCATATTAAGTGAAGCCAAAAACTCCTTAGCTACTGGGATGTCTTCAACAGGGCTTAATATCTTATGTTCCACGCCTAATTCTCTACTTAACTTAGTAGCATCTGATTCGTGAAATTTTTGGCAACTTCCTACAGACACTTTTCTTGATGCTCGATTCTGAAGCAACTTCTGATGAGGGAAGAGCCTAGCTTCAAGTTCATCACTGGTCAATCCTATAACCAAATTCTTATTACTATCCTCCACTTTCTTACTCTCGGTCTTCTCAACAACTTTATCATCTCCACCGTCCACTCTCAGACCCTTTGAATCAATATCATGTACCATTGTCTTTTCAATCCCTGATATTTTGTCCTGAATGTCTGAAAGAATCAGCTTGGATGCTTCAGGGTTATTCATATCAAGCATTTCTTTCGTCTTTTTGATATCTGATGCAATCCTCTTCACTTTTCCTTCCAAAAAAGCTAGTTTTTCATGAAGCCTGCTCGGATATTTAACACCAACCTTATTCCCAACTCCTTCAGTCAGACCATTTTCTTTCGAGTTCTCCAAAACCTTAGCTGTATTAGATTTCTCATTACATTCACGCAAGCAATCAAATTCTAAACTGGACCCAGACTTCTCTCCGCATAACTTATCAAGATTCACACCAGTAGCCATATTGTTGCAAGCCGTGTTCAAAACCTTAATCCCACTATTTTCGCTCTCTTTACAGTTCCTAACAATCCTAGCCCCAACTCTCTTCCCTCCACTAGATACCAACCGATTATCACTCTCACCTTTAGAAACCCTAGAATCCCTAAGAACCTTAATAAACTCCGAGGGGCTCGAGCTCCAACCTCTAGGCGCCGCCGAAGCCGATCGCCGCATTTTCCCAGCGCCGCCGTCGACCACAGCAGTCGCCGTCTTGTCAACACGAGGCACTGAGCGGATTGCAGGCCTCTGCACTCGAGCACTGGAGCCGGTGTTCTCCTTGCCGGAAAGCGATCTTTTAAGAGTGGCAGAGTTGGGGTTAGGGGATAGGGTTTTGGTTGGCTTCTGGGCCGTGGATGTTTTGTTTCCGGCGATCGGGTTCCGGTCTCGCAGCCTGCGAGAAGAAGGCGCCGACATTGGCGATGGAATAATTTATACGACTAATAAGTTATTGTGTTTTGTTTTGAAATGGAGATTAGAACAGAGAGATGAAGAGATGAAGTTTGATGATATGGAAAATGTTAGGTTTGGGCGGCAAGTTTTTTTTCAAATTAAGCTAAGGACACAAAAGAATGACCCGACCCGATCCCACTTTATAAATCCAATTCCATTTACTTGATAATTAAAAAAATCAAAACAAAAACGTTCCGATAGAAATCTTGTTGCAAGGTCTAAGAAGGTTAAGTAATATGTAACTTAGAAATATTACTTTCAATAAACTTATAAAAAAAAGAAAATAATAAAAAACAATTTAAAGAGGAAAAATAATCAAATATATGAAAAAAATAATTGCATAAATAAATAAACAAGAAAAAATAAATAAGTAAATACAAATATGCAATTTAATTAAAAAAACTGAAAGACAAATACTACAACAATAACAACAACAAAGAAAATATTAGTAACAAAAGTATTCAAGATAATTACATGACATAAGAAACAAATAAAAAGAAAAAATAAGTTTCAAGAGTTTATAAAAAATAAGCATCATAAAAGAAAATGACCTTTATATATATCATATCATACTTGATTACTTCTCTTAAAAAAAATTAAATCTTACTTTTCTTCTCTTATAATCCATAAATACAACCTTTTAGCATTTTCTTACTAAGGTATTAAAGATGTCTCCTTTTAACATGTTTGAATCATATTAGTATTATGAGGGCGAGTCTTAGGCTCTATTTGTTTGAGTTAATAGTTGATAGCTGATTGTGAAAAGCTAACTTTAATAATTTATTGAATCAGGAGTTGTTTGAGACTTAAACAGCTATCAGGAGCTGTTTGATATCCTTTACCAAACAGTTGACAGTTAAATCACAGGCTGTTTGGGGCTATCAACTCCTCCCAAACGTTAAAACAATCAGGCTCTTAGAGTAATTGATAAGGTTACTTATTTATGACTAA
>JANIMX020000570.1:770986-781250 GCA_024582655.2 Erythroxylum kunthianum
AGTAAATAAAAAATATGCAATTTAATTAAAAAAACTAAAAGACAAATACTACAACAATAACAACAACAAAGAAAATATTAATAACAAAAGTATTCAAGATAATTACAAGACATAAGAAACAAAGGAAAAGGAAAAAATAAGTTTTTTATAAAAAATAAGCATCACAAAAGAAAATGACCTTTATATATATCATATCATACATAATTACTTCTCTTCAAAAAAAAAAAAAATTCCTTTTCTTCTCTTATAATCCATAAATACAACCTTTTAGCATTTTCTTATTAAGGTATTATGATGTCTCCTTTTAACATGTTTAAATCATATTAGTATTATGAGGACGAGTCTTAAGCCATGTTTGTTTGAGCTGATAGCTGATTGTGAAAAGCTACTTTTAGTAACTTATTGAATCATGAGCTGTTCGGGGCTTAAACAACTATCAGGAGTTGTTTGATATTCTTTACCAAACAGTTGATAGTTATATTATAGGCTGTTTGGAGCTATCAGCTCCTCCCAAACACTAAAATAAACAGGCTCTTAGAGTAATTGGTAAGGTTACTTATTTATGACTAAAATGTCATATGTTCGAGTCACAAAAATAGCCTTTTTATAAAAAAAATACAAGAAAAAAGTTACGTATAATTAATATCTTTCACCCAATTTTCGCAAAGCAAAAAAAATGAGTTTGCTGTCGTTTATCATCGAATCACATTAGTATTGTCTCCTTTAATTTACTATTAATGTTAGTCACCTCCAACTTCTCTCTTACTACTATATAATTGACAACTTTTTTTCATTTTACTTTAGAGATTCAAAGCTAACAAATAATAAAACAGGTAATTTTAAATAAAAAAAATGACAGAGTAATTTTATTTAAAATGTTTAAAGTCTTCGTATTCAAAATTCTTTTTTTTATTTTTAATCATTTCACTACTAATTAAATATAACCCAGCTTTATCTATTTTATTATGTATATTTTTGTTCTATTTATAATACTTAAATAATTTTTAAGTTATTTATTAATATTTTGAAAACTTATACTTATAATAAATTAAGCTTTTTGTTAATTTTATTATCAAAATAATCTTTTAGAAAATATTTTTTGAATTAAGCATCGCAATTCAAGTCTAAAAAATCCATTTTAAATATGGAATTTAAGTGCACTAATATAAATTCCATCGTTTACCCACTTTATGAAATAACATAATTACAATACCCTTCTTATGAGCTTTTAGTTCTAATGATCTATCCAACAAATAGTTTTAGCCATTGAGAACTTGACAAAATGTCTTTAAAAAAAAGATACTCGAATTATTCTAATATGTTGTTTTAGAAATGCAAAATTCACTTCTAAAACTAATAAATATTTTTTTAACAAAAAAAACAGTAAAAATATTTTGTAGAGTACTCGTCAATTATTCATTGCTTCTCTTTTTATTATATAGTATATAATTTTGAATAATTGTGCAGATGAATTTATAATTATCTTTAGTTTATTGCCAAATCTTAAAATTATTGCATTAATGAAATATATGTGTATTTTAATTTCTAAACGTCAAATTTTTATAATTAACGACAAAATATATTGCTTATTTTATTAATATATAGTGAAGTCATAGAAAACAAATTGTTCATTCAATTAAAGGAACAACCTTTAACTAAACTTATATTAATTCAATTTGTTCAATTAAAGTAACTTTAAGCTAATAAAAATAAAATGTGGCTAAATTTTGGCAGACACAAAGTTAAATTACTTATTAGTAAGTTTGGTCTTGCATTGATTTTTATAATAAAATATGGGGAAATATATGCTTGCTTTTGCAATCTATCTTATGCTAAGAGTCAAGCTATTGTCTACATCAACTTTTTATTTTAAAATATTGAAATATGTAACTTTATTATTCAAATCCAAAATAACATTTTTTAAATAAAAATATAAAAAAAGTTATCCAATTACAGAAAAGTCATGATTTAATGATATATATACTCCTTATTCACCCATTAAAATATTAAGAAATAAAAATATTATGATGTAAAATAAACTCATAAAACATTTTCTCTTAGTTTAATGTTATTTTTTAGAGGGTTAGTCTTAGAATAATTGGTAAAGTTAGTCATTTGTGATTGGATGGACACGAATTTGAGTCACGGAAACAGGCCCGACCTTGGGCAAAGGCGAAGGGGGCACCCGCCCAGGGCCTACACTCAAAAGAAAAAAAATACTATCTATTAAGGGTCTATTTTTATATAAAAAAATAAAATAGATTCATCTTTATTTGAAGAGTTGCCTAGGTCCTACCTTCGTAAAATTTTTTATTTTATTTTATTTTATTTTGCCCCAGACCCATAAAACATTAGGACCGGGCCTGCACGGAAATAGTCTCTTTATAAAAAATACAACGAAAATATTAGGTACAATTGATGTCCCTCATCTAATTCTCGCAAAATAAAAAATTTGAGTTTGTTATTGTTTAATGCTATTTTTTAAGTAGGTGAATGTTGACTTTATTAAGTTACAACACAAATTATCTAAATTTTGGTGCAATTATTATAGATTTTCAAACAAACGAACTCAATATTTCCTCGAATCACTTAAATCACGTGTAAGTGCGTGATGTGTTTTATGCTTCCAAATTAACAAAAAGCCATAAATGTAACATTCATAAAATAAAGGCATCAATCGTATTAAAATCAAATAAAACTTAAAATAAAAAATGTTAGATATACTACAAAACCAAAAGTTATTTGTATCTTTAACATAACTCAACTTCTCATTATAACCTTAATTAATTTGAAAATATAAATTTACGTTAGAGTTAGTAACGAAGTCTATTTAAAAATCGAACCGTCCAATTTTAATTGAATTTAACTTAATTCAATTTGACTCAATAATTTATTTTCTTGTTTAAATATTTTCAAAAACTCTTTATATGGAAAATTTGTTACTGATCTTCAATTTTAGTTCTAGTTAATTATTTTAAACTATAATTAATTGGCTTAATGTATTGTACATAATCAATTAACTTTATATTACAGTATTTTTGGTTTTTCAGGGATAAAAAAAGTATGTTGCCACTATTATAATTTCAACTGTAAAATTATAGTTAACATATGTTATAATTATTAGGAACAGTACTTTTATAAAGAATTTATAAAATAAAGAAAACATGAATATTGACTTTAATTAAAAAGATTGTGAATAGGAATAGCATATAAATCCAAGTTTGAAGTAACTTGAACTCCACCATGAAATTAGAAAGACCTTAATCATTTAAACTTTGAAAACATAAGATTAAAATTTTGTTCAAAGGCATGGTCTTAGTATTTCTAGAACCCTCTTACTACAGGAAGTTGCAAGTTGGAATAAAGAGAAGTTATAATCCACTTTAAAGAGTATGAATAAATAAATAAATAAGATTTGTTGAAATTTATAATAGTTAATTAGTTAAATTCTTATTAGGACTTGATAGTTTAATTTGACATTTTAATTATAAAAGGTACACTTTTATTATTAAAAAAAGATAAAAGGTGTGATTTGTATTTGAATATTTTACAAAGGATTTAAATAAGTCTCGTTATATTTATTACTATTTTGTATCATAACATTATTAAAGTAATAATTATTAATTATTGAATAGAGTGTAAAGGTGGAAGTAAGAACTTATTTATATTTTTTATGAAATGTTAAGATAAAAAATTCACCTTTAACCAGTATTTAAAAAAGTATTTTTAAAATAGCATTTTGTAATATCAACAATAACATTAACAACTACTACGTCTCAGTAGAAATTTCGTCGAAATGTAGGGTTTGGAAAAATGCAGGGTCTGGAAAGATGCAGTATTACGTAATCTTATCTCCAACTATTATAAGATTGTTTTCGATAAACCTACAAACAAATTATTGAAAATGATTTAAAAAGAAAAAAATAAACAAATAATTGTATAAATAAATAAAAGTAAAGCAAAAATAAATAAAAAATAAGATAAATATTAAAGTAAGTAAATAAAACAATCACGCAATTAAAAAAACTAAACTAAAGGGAAAATACTACTAACAAAGATATTCAAGATAATTACAAAACATAAGAAACGAAGAAAAATAAAGGAAATTTTTTTAAAGGCCTATGAAAAGAAAATGACTTCTCTACGTAAGATTTTCTACCTATATTCTAGTTTGTCAAAAAATTTTATTAAAGATTATGTCATCGGTAAGCTCTAATAAGATCATATCATACTTGATCATCTTCCCCAATTTAGGTGTTCCTCTTATTCTCTTATAATCTCTAAGTATAATATTCTCGCATCTTCTCACCAGAGTATCAGGATGTATCATTTTATCATGTATGAACTACTTAAGCCTGGTCTCTTTTAACTTCCAATTAATGTTAGCCACCTCTAATATGTCCCTTACCATTACATTCATGACCTTATATTTTCTTATAAAGTTGCACATTTAATGGAGCATCATCATCTCCGCCATTATTAACTTATGAATATGCATATGTTTGATGGGCTAACATTATGTCTTATAGAGTATAGTCAATCTAATTGCTAAATAGTAAAATTTATCGTTTAGTTTGAATGATATATTTTTGTCACATAAAACTTTTGATGTACACCTTTATTTAAACCACCATAATTTGATACAATAAACTATGTCATTATGTATCTTGCTATTGCTTTATATGAGGGGTCCAAGGTACTTAAAATAACTTTTTGTGGTATAACTTTTGAACCAAACTTTATTTCCATATCAATGCAACCATGTGACATGAAAAGTTACACCATAAGTACACTCTTAGTCCTACTCAACTTAAAGTCTTTCGACTTGAGCGTATCCTTCCAAAGTTATAGTTTGACATTAACATCTTTTTTGTTTCATATACTAAAACAATGTCATTAACAAACAACATACACCAAGATATATTCTATTGAATATTTTTTATGAGTTCATCCATAACTATTAAAAATATGAAGGGACTCAACGAAGATCCTTGATGTAGTATGATATTGATAGAAAAATTATTTTGTACTATTAACACTTTCATAAACATCCCTAATAACATTTATATAGGTTTGTATCTTCTAAATACCTCCATATAACTTCTTTAGGTACTATGCCATAAGTCTTCTATAAGTCAATAAATTCACGTGCAAGTCCCTCTGTTTGTCCTTATAATATTCCATTAATCTTTTAAGGAGATATAAAACGTCTGTCATAGACCTTCTTAATATAAAATCAAATTGATTATTCAAGATAGTCACATATTTTCTCAATTACCTTATCTCATAATTTAATAAAGTGACTGAGTAATTTGATATCACTATAATTTTTACAATTTTGGATGTCTCATTTGTTTTTGTAAAAAGGGATTAGTATGCAGACTTGATGATCATATTAAAAATATTGGTTAACCAAGTAAGATCCTCCTCTCTTAAGCTCTTCCACATATCTATAGACAACTCATCATGTTCTACTGCTCTTTCACTCTTCATCTTTCTCAAAACTCTTTTAATTTATTCCCTCCTGATTTGTTGGTAACAAGTGAAGTTACGATAATTCATAGAAGTGTTAAGATCACCTAATAAAAAGATGTCATCTTTGTATTCATTAAAAAGGTTATAGAAATATCTATGTCATATTCCCTTAATGTCGTTTTCATCCATAAGCACCCAACTTGCTTCATTCTTTATATAACGAACTTGATATAAGTCTATCGCTTTTCGTTTCCTAGCTCTCGTCAGCTTAAATATATCATTTTCTCCATCCTTATTTTTCAATTGATTATATAAGTTCTCTTAGGCTCTACTTTTGACTTTTGAGACTATCTTCTTGACTTCTTTTTTTGCCAATTTGTAACTCTTTCTAGTAGTTAGCTTCTCTTCATCAGTGTTTCTATCCAATAAATTTTTATAAGCACCTTTTTTGATCTCCACCTTCTCTTGTATTGAGAGTAATCACATATAGAAAAATCAAGGGATCAAGTTTGGGTTAATAAAGGAGTTGGGTTACTCCCCCTTTGCCAATTGGTATTGGGGTGAAACCTCAACTTTCTACATGGTATCAAAACATGCTTCACGTGTTGGGCCCAACGGCCACACGTACTCTCACGTCACCCAATATGTGTTGTTCACATGCTAGGCTTGAAAGTTCGCCACACATGCGAGGGCGTATTGAGAGTAATTGTCCCATATTGAAAAACCAAGGGACCAAGCTTCGGAAACTTTGCTTATTTATTTTGTTGACTCTTCCTTCTCATATGTTACAAATTGTCAAAATTTTAATTATGTTACTAATAATATTTTTTTAAAAGATATTAAAAGGCAACAACGAACTTTTGCCAGAAGCAAAAAGGTAAGGAAGAATCCGGGAATTGTAACATGTGATTCAATTCAATTGGCGGGCCAAATCATAAGCCTATTACAATCACAAATTCAAAGCAACGATCGTCCAACCACTTGTCTAGATTTGATAATTATTACGAAAATATTTTTTTAATTCCAAAACCATTAACTCAAAATTTGAAATTTCTGCCTATTTTGGATATTTATTATATATTTCATTTTCATTTTTAGACTTTAGTCACAGAACAATTTAACTAAAAAGCCATGGCGTCTCTAAGCTTTATTTGTCACTCTCCTATATTTCTCGCTCGTCTCTCGGTATCACCTTCTTCTTCGAGGTCTTACGTAGTACCCAAAACAGCTGTTGGTGGATGTCCGAGACAGCTTGGTTTCTACAAGCATGGGGATGGTGCTGTTTCTGTACCGAAAACCTTTGCTTTAAGGTCGGCTCTTGATGAGGTATCTGTTATCGACTCACCTCAAAATGAAGATGCGAAGAGTCAGCTCCTTGCTTCTTTGAAGCTCAAATTACTGGTTTTGCTCTTTCTTTATCTGATTATGTTGTTCGTCTGAATTTATTTATGACGTTGTTTTGATGTGCATGATGTAATAAACAGGCGTTCCATTTATCCAAATATCATCTGAGTTTTGTCTTCTTTGCTTTGTGGTGCTTTTGAGCTGATTTGTTCACGACTTGGGATGCTGTTCCTTTATTCATTCAATTTGATGGTTTCCCCATTTACTTTGGTTTCATTCCCTAATTGCAACTATTTACTTTTCCATGCTAATTGGTTTGGTTTCAGTCTCAAATGCCTATTATGCTCTATATGTTACTTTTATACCTAAATCATGTGCCCCTGAGAAATAACTCTGAATCTGGTAAACCAGGAGATTGTTTTTCTTTATAAGTGATTGCCCATCACATTACTCTAGTCCACACATAATGGCGTGTGCAGTTTGCCATCCTGTGACGAAATACAGCAGATTACTGTTTGATAAATTTCACCACAATTAATTGTGGGTTTGAACCTGAGATGAATTGGTCTAATGGCATGATTCATAGAGTTGTCTTTAGCAATTAAAAGAAGTTGGCGGAGTCTTCTTTTTGAATTCAATGATTGTGAAAGCCAGGATAGAAAAAGTTGCTCAAATCATTTAGTGGAAAGGATGGAGGAGTACAAAAATAGTAGTCGTACAGTCAGAAAATTTAGGGAGAGATTCTTCAATTGTAAGCTGGATGAAAGCTTTTTGATGTGGAAAGATATTTGATATCTGTGACTGTGGATGTGAAGGAAATAGATTATAATTAAAACAATTGTGAGGTTTAGAGGAGGTGTATATGAATGAAAATCTGCTGTTATGTCCAAAGTCTTGCAATTTTTAATCCTAGCTCTCATAGCCGTGTCATTTATGGTCATTGTTTGAAAAGTTATTAGGATACAAATGCTTTATGGTCGAGGCCCAATTTTTGAGGTGCAGAGATATCGATTCACTTTTGAATCTTGTTGGTTTTAAGCATACCTTGATGAGCATAGTATAGCATTTCAAATTCCTTTCCCCTCCTTTTATCTTTGGGAGGGTCTAATTTTATTTCAAAGAATATTTTGATCTTCATATGCATGGCTTCCACCTGCAGAGCATTGTTTCTGGCCTAAACAGAGGTCTCGCTGCTAGTGAAGATGATCTAAAGAAAGCAGATGATGTTGTCAAAGAACTTGAAGACGCCGGAGGGCTTGTAGATCTCACATATGATATCGATAAATTGCAAGGGAGATGGAAACTGGTGTATAGCAGTGCATTCGCATCACGCACTCTAGGTGGGAGTCGTCCGGGACCTCCCACTGGAAGGCTGCTCCCTATAACTCTTGGCCAGGTGACTATGAATTCTTGTTTATTTTATTCCCTTTAGGTGTAAAATCCATTTGTGCATACTTTGGTTAAAGTCACCGGTGTCTGGTTCTTATATGACGATGTGGAGCTTTGCAACTACTAAAGTGATGTCAAAAGTGCATTGCAGATTTCACATTTATTGAAATCAAAAGAAAAAAAGAAAAGAAAGCAGAAAAGATAAATCCTAGTAGTCTAACGTATTTAGCATAACCTGTATCGGATTTCTTAATACAAGGTTTCTTGCCTTCTAAATGCAGTATTGGTTTTTGGTTAGGTCTTTCAACGGATTGATATATTAAGCAAAGATTTTGACAATATTGTAGAGCTTGAGTTAGGTGCTCCATGGCCTCTGCCACCTCTTCAAGTCACTGCCACTTTGGCGCACAAATTTGAACTTATAGGTGGGTGCTCCTTACAGATTTATGTCAGTCTCTTACTCTCTTACACTGATTAATCTATCTTGCAGGTTACCTGTGGTTTCCATAGTTGCTTGTAATCTAAGAGATTTTAGTATTTTATTATTCTTTCATGTGCTTGGATTGAACAGGATCTGCAAAAATTAAAATAGTATTTGAGAAGACAACTGTAAAGACAACTGGGAATTTATCACAACTACCACCCTTGGAGATACCGCGAATACCAGATGCACTGAGGCCTCCTTCTAACACCGAAAGCGGGGAATTTGAAGTTACCTACCTTGATTCTGATACTCGAATCACCAGAGGAGACAGAGGTGAGCTTAGGGTCTTTGTCATCTCATGATGAATTTTCTTGTTGGAGCTGTCTTATCATCCTGAAAAATCTAAAGTCCTCTCCTGCACTGCGCACAAAGTTTGTCTTTGTTGTATGTTGATTCCAAGTTTTCCTTCTTGTTGCATTCTCGAATCTCAAGGCATGAACTTCTGCCTGTAACAGACCAGGTATTGTATAATTTTGTATCTTTTACTTGCAGTGCAAAATTTAAAGTGTTCCAACTGCAGAAAGTAAGTTTCATTAACAAAATTTCCGATGATTGATTTACGACTCTGAATAATACAAGACACTGCACATTAACGGATTTGTTTAGCCAATTTGAGGAAAACGTACATGTCTTAATTAATCATATTTTTAAGTAGTGTTGAATGCAAGAGGTGAAACAAACTTTTCTATACATCCAATCAGGAGGTATATTGTTGCAGAATGTTGGAATACAAGGCTTTTGAACTCAAGCTTCCAAGTTACTGAGCACTCAAAAGTCACTTTAACGGTATCAAACATACCTCATGTAGCAGCACTTAATTAGGAATCCTATGGTGACTGAATCCAGTGGTTATGTTAATGGGAGAACAAAAGGTGGGCGCTCTGAATTTTAGGATGAAATTTAAGTGTCAAACTTTTTTATTTTTCCGTTTAATATTCAATTTTTTTTAAAATTTAATAGAATAAATTAACTTTTGCAGTTTTTGTAAAAATTTAAATATTCATAAATTAATTCTTAATATTTGTAATAATTCTTATTTATATAGCATTTAATAATGAACTTCTTTTGCTATATAAATAAGTTGTAGTTATAATTAGATTGTTTATAAATAGATGTTATTATTATAAAATTTATTTAAACTATTAATATTTAAATAATTATATTTAATCTATTAATAATAAAATTAATTTATAAACATTAAAATTTTAAAATTTGTGAAAAACGAAACTAGATTTATACTTTTTGTGAAAACAAAACTAGATTTATACTTTTTATTATATTCGTTATAAAATATTAATTTTATTATTATTATTATTTCTTTGTTATTTCGTTTTCCTCTTTCAGTCTCTTTTATTATATGAGTCATTTGAAAATAACTTCTTTATTGATTAGAGGTAAGGTTGCGTATTATTTAATTTTCTCAAATTTTATGTATTAGTGAGATTTTTAGTGAATGTTGTTGTTGTCGTATAATGTTTCTAACCATCGTCAAAATGAATATATTGTTTTTTCTAACATAAAAATAAGATTAAAAAACAAAAGGAGAAAAAGGAAACTAAGGAAACCCATTCA
>JANIMX020000570.1:825348-835453 GCA_024582655.2 Erythroxylum kunthianum
GTAATAATAATAATAATAATAATAATAATAATAAGGATATTTCAATCTCTTTATTAGTTATTCATTTGTCATTACAAGTTTATATTTTCAAACTAAACACTAGAATATTTTTTTTTAATAATAAATTAAACAAAATAATACTCATTTTATTATATTATTTATTTTTTATATTCTTAAAAATAACTATTTTATTTATTATTTATTACATCATTTAAACTAAACAGGCCGTAAAGATTTTACGCTAATGAAATAAAAATAAATAAAAACATATGACATGAACTTTTGGTTTTGTGAGACGTTGGATCATCACATCAATGGCTTTTTCTGAATTGTGAGTGTCCAATCCAATCCAAAAAGACAGTGAAGTTGTTTTTACAGGTGTAATAAATTGATAATGATTGTGGGGCTGACTGACTAAGCTGGCATTTTATAGTCCACTAATTTTTTGACCTATCAAAGGTAAATCCTAGACGGCTACTTAGTCTTTCCTGAGAAATCCACGTTTGCATCTTAATATTTGCTGTATAATTGTAGCTTTCACTGGTTTGCCTACTTGACAGGCAATGGTAACTAACTAACCCATTGGATTCTTATTCATCAAGTGTTTGTTATTTTTTTAAAAAAAATTCCCATTACTCATAAGCATATAAAAAACATCATCAATAAAATAAATCAAATCAAACTTATTACTCAATTCATGACATTCAATTAACACAAACAACAATACTCGGTAAAAATATTGCTGATATGCGAACTTTAAATAAGTTCAATAGTATGAATGTTATCTTTAATTAATAAAGATGCTATTTTCAAGTAATCTACATAAAAAAATGAGAGAAAGAGGAGACAATAAAGAGGAATAAAATAAATAAATAAATAATTCATGACATTCATTGCCTATAATTCAAATTTAATCTATTATTATTATAAATTGAAATAACATTATTTTAAACAATTAAATTAAAACAATATTATTTTACTATAAAGATTCAAGTCATTCATAACTAATCAATTAATTCAAACTAAAAAAGGTGTATCTAAATTTTAATTGTAAATCAAATCAGTTTCTTTTGTTAATAATAGGTTTAAGAAGATAATTTTGATAATAATACAAGATAAAATTTTCAATTATTATTATGGGACTCGAATTAAATCATTGGCAGAAGGTTTTTTTTTTTTTTTTGGTAATCATTGGATACACATTAGGGCACACTGTTATCCTCATGGCATCTACTTGTTTGGTTCTGAATAGAGATATTTCTTTTCAGATCTGGCATGTACTGCTGATGGGGTATCAACGGCTAGATACAACCAAGAAACATGGATGGTCGATAAGCTGTTGGGTTTTGATCGAGAAGACGCGATTAAAGAGAGTAAATTGAATGACCCAGTAAAGTACAGAATTTTTTTTAACACAAATCCAATCTATTGGGTTTTGCAAAGTTATCTAAATTAAGCTACAAGTAGGGTAATCCTTTGCCAGGATACAGGTTTCCACAGAGACATCACTATTGATAAATGCTCTACTGTAAAATGGCCATAGATTATGGCCTTCAAGTTAAAGTTTACTTAATAGAATGTATGATATACACGTATCAAAAGTCTATAATCACCAAGACTTTACCTAAGTGGCAAGAAAATAAGAATGAGGATTCAAATCGTGCTGAATGCATAAAGAATGGGATATACTTAAAACCTAAATCGGGCCTGACATATGAATAAAAAAGGAAAAAAGAACAAACAAATACTTATGATTGTTGTAGGTGCATAATTGAACAAGCAGTGCGAATTAGTCCTTATGTAGTATCACCCTTGCAACTCTAACTAGATAGTTCATCCAGAATTATGAATAAATTGCAACCGATGAGGACCCCAAATTGTAAGTGTGATAGAATGAACATGTAAATGATATATCTGGAACACAATTGTGCTGCAGTTGGCATAACCAAACAATCACCTTGGTTGTCCAGACTGAAAGGGACACTGATCAATGGCCAAGATAGTCGTTCACATGTACGAGAGAAAGAAATTGACATGTGCACAATTGTTAACAACACTACTTTACTGTCCATCTCTACCATGAATGGCTATTGTTCCTTACAAGCATCCATTAATACAATTATTGCAGATCCAAGAGCGACAAGCAGGACTAACATTTTTTACCGGATAACCTAATAACCAATCTCAATCATCCTCTCTATCAGGAGGTAGACCACAAGGCAAAAGCATTTTCTGCACACAACCAAAAAACCAAATTGGCATAGGAAGATTGAAAAGCTCTATGAAATCTACATGAGCAAATTCCATTATAGGGGAGCAAAAAATCACTTAATAACACTTTTGAGTTTTTCTAGAACGCGAGTCACATATATCTCAAATTATTCTTCCTGGACATGTTATTTCCTTGTAGAACATGCAAATCAATAGACACAGCAGTTTTAACTCCTCTAGAACAGGTCGACTCCAATACTCGTTTTACCAAACTGGAATCATTACTCGTGTATAGACTTAAGGCATTGGAATTAGGTCTAAGATTTTCCATAAGAAATCATAAAAACTACATCAGGTCCTATGAGATGCTAATTCTAATTACAAACCCTAATTTTATCCCGTTTACTTGGCATTTATGAAACGGGTAAGTAGGAAAGTAAAAGAATGAGAACCTGCATGAAATTGTAGCGTTCTCTCCCAATGGATTCATTCTCAGCAACAGCAAAGTAGGCCAAAATAGGGTAATGTCCGACATACGATGCGTAGCTATCTCGCTGAATGTTCACAGCCCACTCACTGCAACGCCCATTTTACATATGAAACCAACCACTTGTAATCTAAAAGTGACATAATCTGCTTATTTTTAACGTTAAAAGAAAAGAAACTCACAATCTGTTTAAGTCGGCGTGGCCAGTCCCAACATACTTGGCCTGAAGGTGCTCAAGCTGGGAATTTATGTTAAATCGATCGCTTGCCTGCATATTTTGAAGCAAATCCGAAGCAGCAAGCAGGTACAGTGAATTTTTGGTGAGAAGAGAGGGAGAGAGAGCAAACCCTATGATGACTTGATGAGGATCGGGAATTCTGTGACTATTTCAATACACAAAGCCGCACCAAAAACGACGTCACTTGCTCTTCCATTTGCCTCATTTGTTGTCAATTCCATTCGTGCTGATGTAACTTCACCAAATTGGACTAGGGAGGTCAGGCCCGGAGTGCCCGTAAGTTGGGCCTGGTCTGACCTTTTTCCTTTTGATTGCATATTAATATTGAAATGGAATTGTTTTAACTAACGTGAAAAATTGCTAAATATAACGACATCTTAAATCCAAAATTCGTTTTTAGCTTCTTTTTGATGAAAAAACGTTTATAGCGTCTCAAATAAACTTATTGCACTTATACCCAATTTTCTATAATATGCCTAAACTACCCTTAAAATTAAAAAGTGAAAAATAAATAGCTCACATTGCCCTTATGCGAAATAACGAAAATATCATTGTCTTTATCTTCCACCATTAAAATGCAACGTTTGAACGGAGACTGGATATACTCGTCGTCGATACTAAAATTATTTTATTTTCTTGAACTGACTCAAATTGTTCAGATCAAATTAGACAAGTCCTCAAATTTGAGTCCCATTCAGAATTTAATTTATCAATTTATTAATTTTGCCAACCCTAAATTATTCATCATGCTAAAATTAATAACCACTCAAAACTTTTAATATTTTTTTTTACCATTTTAACAACTTGAAAATTGTATAAATATTTAAAATATTCAAGTCATTCTTTTTTTATAAGATTATAACTTTTATCTATCAATATCAAGTTCATAATTATATTTGCAATTTATTAACTTTGACATATAATTTAATTTTGCTTCATATTTTTTTGTTTGATGTAAAAATATAATTAACTAAAATGTAAATATTCTTTTAATATATAAAGACAAATCTTAAATCACAAATATTATTTAAAACTTATAAGGGAACGAAATCCTTCATTTCATTTTTGTCGACAAACTCTTGAGATGTACATCAATAAACAACTGAATAGCTAATAATTACATTAAAGAAGTAAAGCATATGAGAATCTCTAGTCAACAAGTTCGTCAACAAAGGGTTAAAAACGACACGCAACCTTGACAAAAAGAATATTTACTACTAATTTTAAAAAGATTAAAATCCAATTAGTAAGCTCACACCACTCATTTTTTGTGGGGCCAAACTTTCATGCCTGGCATCTAAGACGCAGGAAGCCGAAGTAAGCAGTGAACCCAATGCCATTAACTGTGGAGAACACAACAGGATCCTCCTCGATGGATATCTGACTTTCATAAGGGGATTAGTCCATCTCATTTGAATCTGCCAGGTTGCCCTGAAGCTTCAATTTTTGGTCCTTTGGGAGGCAAGAGGTTTAGAAAGCTTCCTTGCACGGGTTGATTGACAGCCGCAGCAGACTCATCTTCTGTAAGACAACATCGACACGAATGAGAAAAGAAGTGAAACTGATCACTTACCAATGTACAATAGTTCATAAACCTATGCCAATTTATTTTGCTATTCCAATTCACTTTTTAAGAGATTGTGAATTAAAGATGCCGTATCTTTTGTACAAAATTCGCACACAATAGTATCAGTAAACGTTACAGAAATAAATATTTTCCATGTACAGATCATAATAAGTCTAGCAAACATTGAATGAACATTACCAAAGAGGGATTTGATTGAAGGTCTCTTAGGCTTTGTGCTCTTCTTCTTTAACTCAGCTGCATAAAAGTTCATACGAAACAGTCACACTAGGGAACCAGGGTCTAATCAGTTCCTGAAGATTCTTTGAAATGCATTCAACAAATATCATAATGCGACACCACATATTAGAAGGTAAATGGAAAAGTTTGATCTCACAAAAGAACGTAATGATGGTTAAAATTTTACAACTTGTAAGATGCGTTGCCCTGCCGCAATATCACTGTACTAACCCATTTTATGATTGACACAGTCTGACCTGTGGACCATGTAAATCATGGGGTCTTCAATCTTCACCCATGAGCCATGATAAGCGTGGCCCTTTCTATAATATGGAGAAGATTAGATTAGAGTTGAGGAGAGGGTTATTCCAGGATTAACCGGACAGGATCATAGGGGCTCTTAGTTAGCTTTCAAGGAAATCGACACGAACAGGGACTTCACAGTCTCGGAAGAAATATACTCTCATAGCAATATCACCGTAATAACACACAAACTAGTTACATTATGACAAGAATATTTCCACCACTAAAACCATGTACACAAATACTTAATTGGATCAAGATATTGAGACCTATATCCCCAGCCAGACTTTATTTTCCACCCATGGCTAGATAAAGGAGACAGTGGTTTCACGCTGATAATCATGATGAGACAGGAAATAGATCTAACTGAAGGCCAGTACACTGCCAGCATTTCAATATCTGGCAATCTACTTATCGACCTCCGGTGGAAAAACAAAATAGTTGCATGGAAAAACAAAATAGTTGCAACCATTTCCCTATTTATTGGAAATCATAAAATGAAAGGAGAGGAGCAAAATACCAATCCCATGTAGCTGACTATCATTAACAACTTCGAAGTTCTTGTATGTGTAACCAACAAAATTAATATCCTTTGAAGAGAGCATCTGCATTAAATGAAAAAGCAACAACCATGAATAAATATGTATATACGTGTCATATATTGGCAACTGTTAAACCTTTAACTTGTAGGTTCAGCCAGTGGATTTCATATAGATGCTAACATGTGTTAACTATGTCAATGGAGAATAAACTAAAAGTTGTGAAACGAAAATGGTTAACGACATGAATTCCCACTTCCTGAAAGAAATAATCACTTATACAGGTGAAAAAGCTTCACAACATGACATGTTTGACAAACTCAAAAGTTTCACAGCTACCAAGATCCTAATTCCAGATGAAGAAACTATTGACCATGACAATAAATGCATAACCACTAGTAGCTTACCTAGAGATAAAATACATCTCAACTAATACAGCTTTAAAACATAGTATACTTTTAGTTCAAAACGGGAAAACGTCACTAAGAAATCTTAATGAAGTAAGCATTACCTGTCATGATGCAATTGCGTAAGCAAAAGCATAAATATGATATTTGTATTAAGAGAAAAAATGTAATCTTGTAACCCTAGCAAAGACATCAAGACACCATCTCCCTACTCTTAAAATTAGGATGCATGTCAATAGAACTGTAAGAACCAACCTTTCTCCATGGACCGGATTTTGTTGAAGTTGAAACTTGATTATCGGCCTACACAAAAGACCATGCAACATAAGTAAAAACAGAGTAACTAAATTCTTATTTATGGGCATATCACCATGTTAACAAAATTATTTTACCATACCTCTTCAAATTTCTCAAAGTTTTGAGTGTCCAATTCACCATTGACTTCAGGAATAAATGCAGCTTTCATCTGATACAACTTTCCCCATTCAGTACCCTTAAACCAAGGATGAGCCTGAAACGAAAAGCTATTGCAATTAATTGATCACCTTAGACAGCATTATGAACCAAAATAAGGAATCAAGAAAAGAACACACCATACAACACCTTTATTTCTTCTGCGCCTTTAGTACCAAGCCTCTGATCAACGCTACATAAGAGTTTGCTGATAAGATCTTTAGCTTCTGGAGATAGTTTTGCTTCTTCTGGGAATTTTAAATGAGCTCTCCAGTTAACTATCTGCAAAATAAAGTATGGAGTAGATTATTTAGTGGATATAATTCAAAAACAATTATCTTGAAAATTCTGAAAAAAGGAAGTTTAGAAATTACATATTGTGAAATCAATAGCAAGGGTGTAGGCAATGAAACACAATCAACCACACCAAACCTAGTTTAAACTTTAAAGCTATTACTTATTACAAATGAGAGAAAAAATCCTCTACCTTAGATTAGGTTTTACTAAAGAAGCAGGCTTAAAGTCCTAGAATTACCTTCCTACAAGTTGACATAGGCTCATCAGAGTAGAACGGTGGGTATCCAACCAGCATTTCATACATGATAGCACCAAGAGACCACCTGACAATATTAATAAAGTCATAACTAAATTGATCTAAAAGAAGGGGAAAAAAAGTAACTGAAAAAGCAGGGTTAATATACCAATCACATTCCATTCCATATCCTTTCTTCAACAAAACTTCCGGAGCTATATAGTCAGGCGTTCCAACAGTAGAATAAGCCTGGGACATAGTAATATTGCGAGATTCAGAGATCCGGTGATAGTAGCAAAAGTAAGCTTCACAGAATTATCATAGCCAAAGGTAAATCTCAAGGAAAAAGGAAACTATTTTAAGTTGCAATATTTAGAAAACTCTTGATTAAAAAATGAAACGTCCAACATGTGGAGTAATACCTGCCAGTTTTATCTCGATCAATTCTTTATCAACTATAACATAAAAAGCCTTATCCTCATTGGTAAATTGGTAAGCAACTTACAAGCATTCTCCTGTTCCTCTGCCAATGTTGCAATTGCTCCTGTTGAGTGCGTTTTGGTGCTGCTGGTCTTCCATCACTTTGAAGAGCTCCGCTAAGATTATTTCCCATGGAGAAATCCTTTTCTTGAAGATTACTGCAATCTAATGGCTTACATAATCCAAAATCTGATAATTTCATGTGACCATTTTTGTCAAGTAGTAAGTTGTCAGGCTTGATATCTCTGTAACACGAAAATAAGTGAAGGGTTAGTTTAATATCAGATTATTACAAGGAAATAAGCAAATTAAAGAAAAAAAATGTCACCTATGTATGTAATTATGTTTGTGGATAGACTCAATAGCCAGGACAGTTTCTGCAACATAAAACCTGGCCTCATCTTCAGTAAGTGTATCCTTCCGCATCAGTAAAGTCATCATATCTCCACCAGGTAGATATTCCATGATTAGATATAGGTACTCCTCATCTTGGAAGGAACAATATAATTTGACAATGCAATTGCTATCAACCTCTGCTAGCAGATTTCTTTCTGCTTTCACATGTTCAACCTGGAAATTTTTGCATTCAACCTCAATAAACGTAGTGAATAATATATTAACTTAACTGTCTGTGAAGTTCAATAAAGGGTATACCTGGCCTCTGCGAAGCATCTCTGATTTCTTCAGCTTCTTCATAGCATACACATGACCAGTTGATTTCTCCCTACAAATTCTGACCTACAGCCACAAAATGAGAAAAAAATTCAGGCATGTGCATCTGCACACACATACAAACATGTAAATAGCTAATAATAATTGTTGAAAAAAGAGTAAAATTAATACGGATAACTCAAGTTTAACTTTCATTGTTGTCCAAAGTACTCATAATACTGATAAATTGTGAAGAAGCGCAACCCAAATGGTCTTAACTCATGAAACCCATTGCTTTTTCTCAAGAAACATGGATAAATTCAATTTTCATCTATGAACATGCAAACATATCCAGGCATGTGATATCAACAATCACCTTTGAAAAGACTCTTGCTATCTTTGATTAATTTATTGGATCAAAAGTACTCTCCCATAAGTTCCTATAAATTTGTTCATTAACTCGTGTCCAAAGCACTGTGAAATGTGTTCAGCTGAACATTTACTTGTGTCCATATAGAATAGTACATCAAGGTCAGCTCCTACCCATGCTGCATTTACTACTGATCTATATATGTTGGTTTGGGTAAAAGGCTCTAATACCGTGTGAAAGGTTTAATGTGGTGCGGTGTTAAAACCTATATCCCAAATACAAAAACCGCAAGCAAACTTGGTCCTACCAATTATACTAGTAGGACAATACATACTAATATATAAAGACAACAAACCTAGTATCTCTGCTTTGCAAGGGTCAGGTGAAGGACATCAATTGTACGTAGCCTTCCCCTTGTATTTTACAAAGAGGTTGTTTCCGTGACTCGAACCCGTAACCTTCCGATCACAAAGGAGCAAACTTACCAGTTGCTCCAAGGCTCGCCTTCACAGACTAATATATAATGATCCTAAATAGTACCTAAACTATTTGATTATGGGGTACAATGAAAATCCCTATATAAGTAACAATATTAAATAGTAAATATTTAAGATCTTCAAGTTAGTGAGTGATTGAACTCCCCATTTTCAACTTATATGTGAGTTCTTCGAACTACGTCCCATGTAGCTATTCTCCGGTCCTTACAACAACAAGTTTAATGACAACAATATTTCAATAGTAGATGAAGACTTTTCTTTTATTTGTTTTTTTTTCAAAAGCAGATCATTTTTGGTAATGTCCTTCCTTCTGTAACTGCCTACTATATGAAGTTGGTAAACTCAGCAATGCACTGCTCAGTGATGGTGACAGTGGCTGATCACCAAAGCTCAAGGTCACTGGTCGCAACAATGAGAGTATTGACATCGACAATGACTAACATTGATGATTGATAGGAGGAGGCAGGTGGTAAACAGTACACGGTGGTAAGAGAGAACAGATATAAGTAGCGCTTTTCAGAAAGACTCTTTCTATGAATGTCTATGAATGGAAGGTTTGGGGGGAGATATTGTCTTACATTGTCATTGAATGTTATAGGAAGAGAGTGAATCAGGCTTCTGGCTAGGGGGATGATGAAACCTATTATCCATCCTTAAATATAAGCAAATGCATTTTGCATTCTATTTGACGAATGAGGAGACTAGATGGGATGCATTTAGAGCCTAGTGTTACCGGTGAGGTTGGGAGGTAGAAGAATGACTCGACAGTTATGACAAGTGTACCAGAGATTGTGATGATGGTAAGAAAAACAGCAAGTGGGTAAAGGAAAAAAAAGTAGAACAGATGCATATATGGTATATTGCAGCAATGGTGGGAGGTAGACTAGAGAGATGAAGAGAAGACACTGATAATGATGTCAGTGGCAGTGTTTGTTGGTCGTGAAACAGAGAAAAAAAGGAAGATGAGAAAGCAACAACAGCTTCAGGAACAGTGTCAATGATAGATTTTCAGGAGCAGCAGTGAGGCAGAGAGAAGAAGAAAGACAGGACACTGGTAGTGATGTCAATAACATTGTCAGTGCCAACGATATATTCCCACAATGCCAGTGGTTGTTTAAGTCAGATAGTTTGGG
>JANIMX020000570.1:1176170-1186905 GCA_024582655.2 Erythroxylum kunthianum
GAACTTGGTGTGGTTCCTAGCAGTGATGGACCCGTACCGTTGTATTGTGACAACAATGGGGCCATTGCTCAAGCGAATGAGCCAAGGTCCCCTTTATTAACTTTTACTTAGCCGACGAATGATATTCATCTTTTATTTATTTTTGTAATTTTCTATTTTTTTGTTGCCATTACGAATACATAATTTCGTCGTTATGTGATAGAAAAATACTACTAGGCAACGAATATTTTAATTCGTTGCCGAATTTTTATCGGCAAAAGTCTATTTAGTTGTAGTGAATTGAATGTTTTTAATTTATCAATTATTTTTAATTTATCAATTATAGTTATAAACATTACTAAGAAAAATAGAGTAATAAACATAATATAGATAGAAAAGAAGAAGAAGCAATTCATCAGATAAGAGCCTTGGCATAATTCTAATGATGTCACCTCTCTATTGCTTAATTAATGAAAGCTTGAGAAATAAAGAGAAACACCATCGAAATCCATAATCACCTTCCTTGTCACTGCCACAGCTTAAACATTGTTGCAGTGATTTATACAAACAAATAAAGAAGAAATTTTTAGCCACATATGGAGTCTTATTCGGTAACATAAACATACACCAAACCACATAATAATATTATATCGTTCGGCATTGCACCAAAAAAACACAGAGACGTCTTTCGGCACGCAACGACATGATACCCTAACCATATTTTTCTAGAACAAACATCAAATGATGCTGAAACAATTAAACAAGTGAAAATGCATTTGTCGTATACAAATTGTCCAATCCTGTCAGGCTTTTGCATTCTAATGTTGTTGGTACCTAGACAATTTAGAAAGGAAATGGAGGGACACAAAGTTTGTTAATTGTAAGAATCATTTCTGGCGATTCAACCTTAGAGTTGGCATAAGCCGGACCTCGTTACGTAACTGTAATTCAGACAAGACTGAAAAATCGAAAAAGACAATGAAGATTGGTCGCTCTTCACTTTGTTTGTGCATATTGAATGATTCCTGGTGGACAGATATGGTTACCAAGGGCAATAGTCTGACTTTGAAAAAGAAGGCAAATCCAAATCATCTGGTGACAGGGATCAAAACAACCGGCGCCAATAACTACGGCCTTGGTTTATAGTCAGTCATATTTATAAGCTCGGTCAAACATCTATAAGCTCGAAAATTCTACATTGTGATTAAATTTTTATATAAAAAAATTATTTTAATCTCGATTTGTCATATTATTTTGCATATGCATAAAATGTTATAATTTTAATCTAGATTTATTTAATTAATCAAACTGTTTAAGTTCGAATTAAAATATAAAACTTTAACTTTAACCCAATTTAAAATTTAAATATTTAAGTCCTAAAACTAATTTAATTTCATGATAAAATTTTAACTTGAACCCATCTAAGATCTAATTTTAAAAACTCGAACCCAATTTAAATTTTGAATAAGATGGACTTGTTTTTATTAATTTTAGACTAAGTTGGAACTTATTTTCCTACTTACTATTAAAGTATTCAAATCTAAACTTTGATCAAATTTTAGATTGAACTTTAAGCTTAACTAAATCTTAAATTAGATGTGGAAGTCAGCTATGAAAATTTTAAATCCGAAATAAATACTGAACAAAGTTTTAAAGTAAACATAAAACATAAATTAAGCTTTAATTCGAGTGTTGAGAATATAAAATTAGCTTAGTTTGCTCAAATAGTTGTATAAGTTGGCAAAATTAGATTTTTAAAAGCATACAATATAATATACCTTCAAATTTAAGAATATGCTTGTGATCGTGTAAAATATATCCAAAAGTCTCCTTACAAGTTTATGAGTATTCAAAATTGCAACGACTATATATTAAGGAAAGTTCTCCTGCCTAACACTGTCCTTATATTGATTTATCGACCACCTTTCTTGTTGGGTTGTAACAACTCTTGCTTGTCGAACTTTCTTCTTAATACAATTTCATCCTTATGCGTTGAGTTGTCTTACTACAACCTAATAATAAGAAACTTCTATCCTAAAGACTCTTGAAAAGATTGATGAACTTTTCAAAATCTCTTTTGGCCTTGTAAAGTTCATCAATCTTTTCAAGAGTCTTTTGGCCTTGTAAATTTTTTATTATGTAGTGAAGCAAACTTTTAGTATTGAGTCAATTATTATTTATTTATAATTATTGTTTGTGTATGTAGTCAGCAATACTCGAATAATGCCTATACTCTGACATGTAATAAGAAATGTGTTAAAGTAGGAATGGCTTGAGGATAGGATAGCTTATTAAAAATTGGTTACGTACCAACTTGCATTAAATGTGGATTATGAAAGATTACATGCAGATTCAAGTAAACGTAGCCAGAAGTGGCCTGGTATTGACAAGCCAAAGTCAAGAATAAGCTGTGCAGCTTTTTCTTGATTGACTTGGTTAATTTTTTGCATTCATTCTTATAAACATAAATAACCATTTGCTAAAAGTTGAAAACTTCTAATCCACACTTATAGTTGATTAATTATAAACATAAATAACCTATAATATTTATGGTTTTACTTGGTTTATGGGGCATTTGACCAAACCAAGTATTCGAAATCTTCAAATTATAAATTACATAAGTCATTATTGTTTTTTCTTCGTTTAACTAAGTATCTGTATGATTGAGCTGATCGAACTCAGTTAATAGCTGATAGCTAATAACTTATTGTAAAAAGCTACGTTTAGTAACTTTTTTGTATCAGGAACTGTTTAGGGATTGATCAACTATCAGTAATTGATAAGAGTCATTTACTAAACAAGTTACCAAGAGCTTATTAGAATAAATTAGTTATCAGCTGATCTCATTCGCTCAATCAGACGTACACTAATTTTAGTTAGTAACTCTCGCTTTCTTTGCTAGGTCTGACGGGAAGAGGATCGGTAAAAGCGTGAAGTTCTGGACAAAATTCTACAGCTCATATTATTTTAATATCTTTTGACATCATTTCTTTTACTTCAAAACATGTATTAGTCATAATTGATTGATACATATATTACTTCTTTAAGGTTCCATACTTTTGACATTTGTAACATTGACCTTTCGTTTTATTAAAACAATCCTTAAACTTTAAAACTTACCCCTAAACCCTTTAATATAAAGAGTGAATTACACGCACTATTCGCTTTGTGTCTAACTCGGTAACATTGTGACATTGTTCACTTTGATTCTTCTTTAACGGAACAGGAAATGCTGAAAGAACACACTTTGCACTATAGAAAAGAACATGGTCAACATATGGCAGCTTCTAGGATTCCATACCAATGATACAAGTAGATAATTTTAAGATACAGCTTTAGATACGAGAAGAACTTATTACTTACAAGCTGAGACTAATGAAGAATGAAAGAAAAAAGTTGTCTAATCCAATCGTATTTTGGAGGGGTTTCAGGACTGCTCTAAGTAAGTAGCTTCATTAGCATTTCTTCAAAATAACTGGAAACTCGAAGTTACTTAGAAAACAACACATGTATATATTGCATATCTGCCTATAAAGTAACTATCTGGAGCTCGTTTCAGTATCGTCGTCATCGTCGAATTCCACTGGACTTAAATGGTTTGATCCTTTTCTTTTGGTTTCCTTTGGTCCTGTTGAAGCTCCTCTCCTTTGGTCTCTCCATTCAAAATTCACATTGAGATCTTATCAATATGAAACAAGAAATAGAAGGAATATGTAAATGTAAATTTCTAAGACTAATTGGAAGCAAATATGAAAAATTTAAGACTTGATTGATATGAAATAAAGTTTTAAAACCTGTATGAGTAAATATTTCATTTATCCATAAATATCAAACACAATTATATTAATTAATCTTTTTTCGCAACTAATTTCAGTTAGTTAAAAATCATTATCAGAAAATTCGAGTTGTTTTTTAACTTTTCATAATTTCTCATATAATCTTAGACAATTTTCTTTTATCTCAAAGCTTACTGCTTGTGACTGGTGAGGTGCCATTCAAGCTTGTCTAGCAAAGTTCCTAGTGAAAGGCTTACCAACATTTTAGCCACGAAAACATACTATTTTGGGAAACTGCTGTACAATCGCAAATCCAAGCCCTCATCCATTTACGGAGCAAACTAAAAGGTAAAAAGGAAAGTACAGGGGTGACTTAAATGACACAATTAAGTAAAAAAATTGTCAGTAGTACAACTTGGCACTTATTCAAGTTGCTTTGTCCAATCAAAAGGCTCCCAATCTCGTGCAAAACTTGCTACTGCCTGCTTTTGTGCCTCCACAGACTCATGCCTCCGGCTACGATACATGTCTTCCTCTGGCAAACGCAGCATGCCTCTAATGACATTGAGGCCAAGGCTACCCTTAAACTGCTGCTCGTCATCAATCACATGCACAAATCCAGAATTTAAACCAAATTCAACATGGAAATAAGGAAAATTTTTGGGAATGGAACCACGCAACCCTTTCACGCTCGTATCAATAAGCTTTTTTGCATTATGTTGGCTCCACTCATCTTCGGCTTCATCAATTGCCTGAAAAAAATCTTCTTGAGAAACTTTCCAGCTAGCAAAGTTTAACATACATTCATACCATTCATAATTGCATACTCCTGAGGAACAAATATGTCTGAATTCAACAACAGTTACAGGCATTATATCTTCAGCTTGGATAAATAGCACTGCTGAAAGGGAAGCAAAAGCCCCTTTGGTATTTACATGCTAGGCTATGTTATCCAATTATCCCCGAGTAATTTAATTTTTAATACTAGAATACCATATTCCAGATTAAACCGGTCTCCTCTTACGCATATTAATACAGTTTCTCCTCCTATCACCAGTTCAAAACATCTTGTAGATAAATCAGGGGAGATGTAAAGCACTTATTGGAAAGAAATTTTCACAATAGTTTACTCTTCTTTATTTAGTCCATTTCTCTACCTTTCCTGTTAGTTTCTTTCTAGAATATTGCTAGATGAAAAGCATGTAAAAAGACAAAGGCAAAGAAAAGAAAGCATACCTTTTTAAAATAGAGTGGGGCCTGTTTTGCAATCTCTCGTGGCAAAGGAATGCACTCTATCAAACAATGCCTTCGTTGTTGCGCTATCCCCATTACTGTTTCAAGAAATACAACCTCCTTCTCTTGCTTAGCAAACATCATTATCAGACATTTCTTGAAATTGCGAAGTTCTTCCCACACATTGTTGTCCACAATCCTTGTGGCAGACTCATGCTGCAAAAAGCGGCATCTCATTACAATGATTAATCCTAACAGGGAATTGCTTACTGATCTTTAGCTTCTAAACAAATCAATCAGCATATTTAATCAGTTATTTAATGATTTTGGCTTTCCACGGAAAGCATCTTAAACCCAGGCCACAATTATTGCTCCATATTAGATCAACTAAGTACTCCCCCTCGACTGTAGTCAAGAAGAATTTAGAATGCCATGGATCATCAACCACCACTATTTCCAATCAATCATTATGTCATGAGGTATACTGTCCTTTTACAAAACCATATATAGGACTATCTTTTCCCATGGTACCAAAAATAAAAAGGATCCACTGTATATTTAAGGAATTAGATCAAACTTACCTGCATTGGTAGGATGCAACAATGGCCTGGTACAACAGACTGCCGTTGTGGTAAAATCAAGTATGTGAAATTTGCAATTGACACAACAAGATGTTTTGGCAGGCTGGGATTCTCGAAACAAAAGAGGCAGCGTTCTTGCTGGGTCAAGATGCGTTTTGAAAGATAATTCTTGTCAGAAACTTTATGATCGTTACCTCCCTTATTTTTATGGGACTTTCTGCTTGGACCATCATCAAAATCATATTCATCATCTGCTTGGCCAGATACACTATATCGTTTGTTCTGAATTATCTTTTGAGCTAGGTGTCTATCAGCATCATCTTCTTCTTTTCTTTGAGAAGAAATATTTTGAAGAAAGTACCTAGAAAGGTAAAAAATAAAGGTAATTACAGTGTCAATGACTTTTGATGCTAAGACTCTGGTCTAATTAAGTAAAGGAACACTAAAAATCCCAATGTAGAGATTGCAAAGAGAAATCAATGTTCTGGAACACATGTTTGAAAGCACCACTAGGAATGTGCTAAATGAAAGGATAAGCTGGGGCGCATATACAAGTTTGAGTGCATTTAATTAAACATCCTAAGAACATGCATTTTTAAGATGAAAAAATACCTGTTGTGGCTCCCTGTCTTTTTAGGTCTACTCAAACTTTCATAATTTCCTTCAGCACCTTGCTTTGCCTTCATGCTTTCAGCTTCTTCCTGACAAAATAAAGCAAAAGAAATAGGCTGATTAAGCACTTAATAATTATCAGTTAGCAAATGAAAGAATCTCACATGATGTGTGCCGATAGACACATTCACAAGTGCAGATACTAATTTGGAAGGTAGTGCCATTGAACTTGGATCACAAGTGCAGATACTAATTTGGAAGGTAGTGCCATTGAACTTGATCCAAGTCAACCAAACCATTCAACCATTACGCTCGGGGTTACTTTATAAATTCCCTTAACATGGAAGATATGTTCTATCCTTGAGCCCAAAATCTCAAGTTTACCATAATTGAATTCAGAAAATGAAGAGACATACAAAGGAAGCTTTTCATTTACCATAAGTTTCTGAGCTTCTTCGTGCTTTCCTTTCATACGAAGCTGCAGAGCTCTAGCTGCCAACTGGTTTGCACTCAATGCTTCTTTAGTTAGTACACCACGTTCATTTGCTTCAACTTCATGTAAAGCTGAATTTGTTTCAATTCTGGTCTCATGGTTCTTATGGGAACCACCAGAGCTGCAAATATCACTATTTTGCTGACAAAGGACTTCAGTCATAAAGCTTCCATCGTTAGCAAATTTATTCAAACAAGTTGCTGCAGCAGAAATAAGACCTCCATCTTCAGTAAATTTCTTCTGAAATTTCTGCTTTCCCCAGGACAAAGAATCATTGTTTTTGGGGGTCTTCATTTCGGGGTGCCGGACTGAGACATCCTTTAAATAGCGTTGACTGGGAGTCTAATAATAAAGATCATTTCACATGTGAGTAGAAGAATTTAACATGCAATATGCGTCAAAGCAAACCATAATCAGAGATAACACCTTAATTGCTTGATCAGAAAAATAAGTCTCAATAATCTGGTAGATACCTGATCAATATCTCTGTCATTTTGACTGTCTAATTTGGGTTTTTTATCCTCTGTCTGCCCTTTCTTTCTGTTCTTTATGGCATGAAGATGAGCACGAGATGGGGCAGCTTTGCCAGATGCTGCAGAGACAGCTAAATGACCCAAAGAGCCCCACCTTTCTCCCACAACCTATATGAACTCAATATGTCAAACCAAAAAAATTAATGATCTAGTCAATGTCAGTGAGATCTAGAAAATGAGAATACCTCTTCAAGCCCTTTGCCTTCTCGAGCTGCTTGCTCTTGTGCACGTCTTAAGGCCTTCAGCCTCCAGCTTGCACCACCATCTCCAACAAGAGCAGTTGAAGGAAGTTGGTTGCTGACACCTCTTTTCTCATCCTCATCATCTGGATAGCCACTTCTATTATCCTTCAAATATGGATTCAATTCCCTGGGATTTACCCCTTTCGTCTGGTAGGTGAAGAAACTAATGAGTAATAGAATAAATTCCAAATACAGACAACAACAACAACACATGCTTCAACATATTCATGCACATATAGGTATGCAACCAGTAAAAGACACATCAATGACCTACATCCTACCCACTACCACGAAATATCATAAAAGAAAAAATGTACATGCTCACAATGATTAATGCATCAAAACGCAGAAGAGAAAAGAAGGAAAGAGGAGGTTAGTGCAGATTTAAGCTAATTTTAGTAAACAGATAATTTGCAGGAATTAGAAAACAAATGTCAAAAGTTCATATCCAGCAACTAATTAGGTCAGTTGATTTCAGACTTTTCCAAGATACAAAATTCTCTAGAACAACAAACATAGAAAATAACTAGAGTTCTCTAAGGCATGCTCTAAGATCTAAAGAAAGGAACAATAATATCTAGAAGTATGCAGATTAAGATGTAGCTCTTAGTATCATACGAAGAATCAATTTATACAGATTGAAAAGATCAGAAGGAAGCCAACAAAGAGAATGATATGAGTCATAAAAATAAAAAGAGACTAACTACAGCTTACCTCTTCTACGGGTATCTCATCCAATTTGCTGTCAATTGTCACTGCAGGCTTTTTATCAGTCCTGTCTGCAGGTCTAAGCATCCAATCTAGCCCCATTTCCTTCCTCACAATGTCCATGTCCTTTATGCCTTGGGCTTCTAACAAAATAACAATATAAAATCATAGTTGAGATACATTCATAAACAATCAAATTACAAGGCATCAAATTAGTCTCTACAGGATACATACCAGATATATTATCATCTATACTTTTCTTACTCGTCTTCCTCCCACCTTCCCAACCGATTTGATCCTCACGTTCAGATGATGAATAATCCTCCATCAAATGATCTTCCCCACCATTTTTTGACCTCTTCTTCAAGCCACTACTATCACCATCCCTTGACAAGTGATGGTCTCTTCCGTTCTTCTTTCCCTTACTCTTATACATGCTTTTACTTTGTTCATAATTATCTTCACTATCAATCCCACCAGAATCTTCTAATGATTGCTCATCCGAAGAGTACCACTTCTTATTTCTCCTAGATCCTTTCTTTACTCTCTCAAGATCATCATCTGAATTACTATCATATCGCGAACTCTTCTTTTCCCTCCTATGTTTTTTCTTTTTCTTGTCGATTTTATTTCTTGTTTCAGTGCGCACATCCTCCTAATTTCCAAGAGGTGAACAATGAGAAACACATCTGAAAAGAAAGACCTTTAATAACAGATAACAGAAATTAACAAAACAATTTGGTACTTTGTCAATCTGATCACGACGTATAAACTTCACTCCTGAAAACATTTCTGTAATTTACAGCATCAACTTCTAACTGATGTTGTCAACAACCATACTCCCGCAGAGCTGGAAACAAAATTAGAAAAACAAAATTATGCTGTAGAATCAAAATCAGAGAACCATAGCAAGAAAAACCCAAGATGACTTCATTATGAACATTAATCCCAATTAAATCTGATAACAAAGACGAAAGGTGAGGCCGTCTAAAAGACTTCAGGTCTGGAATTTCTCATCTAACAAATATACATAATTAATAGACTACTGATTCAATGGGAAAGAAAAGTTAAGGCCCTACACTCCTTATACCAACTAACACCAAGAACCAAATGCAGGTAGGACAAGGAGAGTAAGATTGAATCTACAGAAACAAATTTGGTCTTTGAAATAGCCAGTTAGTCCTTTAGTAGGCAGTCCCCAATTTCAAGAATTTACTGGAAGTCTCCAATTTAAAGAACGTGTTGCAGTAAGTCGACAATGGTCTTCCCACTTGACTGGATTTCCCTTGGAATTCCATATTATTCAAGGCAAGCACCCAAATCCTATTTCTTAGACAAAACCTATAAACCCAGCTTTATCCCTTCCCCTTAGTTGAATTTAAGAAAAAAAAAAGAATACAGGTAGAAAATAAAGACACCTCTTTTCATTACAGCTTATTCAAATGCTACAATTAGAGAACAATATAGATGAACAATGAAATCATACCTGACGTTCTAATTAGCAGACGATAGAGGCAAAGCAAGACTCATGCGTAGATGAAACATAAAAACCGATGGTAGGCTACAACTTGCGTGCAAAGAGGAATCTAAGTCCGAGTATGGTGATAGAGACTAACCCCAAGAGATTCCCACTGAACAATAGAACAGAGACTCGTCGGAAGATGGATAGGGATGAACCCGAAACAAAATATAAAATAAAAACACGAATATATGATAGCGAAAGCGAGCCTCACCTCTACCTGTCGAATCAATTCTTATTATTGTGGGAGGGAATTCTGGTCAAGACGGGGATTCAAGTTTTTGATTTTTTTTCGGTTATAAGGTGACGATGGGTCTCTTTTCAGGATACTAAACTAAACCTTCTCAGCTATATTCCGATTGTCAATATTCAAATATTTTGTATATATAATTAAATTTCATAAATATTTACAAATTTAAATAATTTTATCAAATATTTTGTATATATAAATAAATTTCATAAATATTTACAAATTTAATTATTTTTATTTTTATTTAAATACAGAAATGACTTTCTTAAATTTTTCAATTGATTGTGTAGGTCATATTGGAGCCTTGCTTGCTCCTGGAGAAATAAGGAAGAGGGCATCCTTCTGGGTTATCTTACAAAAATTTCAAAGAATGTTGGAGATTCAGGATTTCATGGTCAATGAAAGCATCACCACCAGCGAGTCGGGAAATCTTCTCCGACGATTAGCAACGGTATCTTCTTTACTTTGGTGTTGTTTTAATGCATTGATTGTATTGGAGTGATCAATCTTTATATTCTTGAGTCCCAAATTGGCGGAGTTTGCTACAGTTGAGGTTAAAGAGGAAATTTTTGGAACACATCTTGACATCTGGAAAATTATTGGTTCTTATGTAACTTCAGCAGTGCTCTTCTAGTCTTCTGGATTAAAAAAGGTCGTTTTCTTCTTGGGATCAATGAAACAACTATAGTTCTTATTTGAAAGAAAAAAAAGCCTAATCCCAAGTTTATATCATATTTGCAGCAATCTCTTTAATTTACAAAGTTCTCTCCAAAATACTTGCTAACAGGTTAAAGTCTCTCCTCTCTTCT
>JANIMX020000570.1:1360219-1371600 GCA_024582655.2 Erythroxylum kunthianum
TCCCGATCATCATATAATCAAACCCAGCGGTCACAGGCTGTTCCCTCCATTTTGGGTCCATCACCACCACCTACATCCATCCTCATTCGACGGTTGTCGCCATTAGAAATGCAGGAAAGATGTTCCAAAGGCTTATGTTTCAATTGTGATGAAGGCTTTGCGCCCGACCACCATTGCAAGGCCAAACAATTCTTATTATTTCTGGCTGATGACCCCCCTGATGTGCAACCAGAACTCCAGATCTTGGACACTGCACCATTGTCCCAAGATCCTTCCATGGAGGATGAACCTCTGTCGGCAATCATTCCTCTTACAGTCGAACACTTTCAGCTATCTAGTGATGCGATGGGAGGACCTCAATCTTCAGAAACATTATGCCTTCAAGGATTCATTCGCGAGTTGGTAGTCACAGTATTGGTCGACTCCGGAAGTTCTCATAATATAATTCAACCCAGAGTTGCTGCATTTTGGGCTTATCAGTTGTTGCCTTACCTCTTTTCTCCGTGGTAGTGGAAAATGGCTCGACAATTCAGTGTTCAGGATATTGTTAGGATGTTCCAGTTATCTTGGCCGACGAGGTATTCCATATTTCATTTTACATTCTTCCGATTCATGGAACTGACCTTGTTCTAGGAATTCAGTGGTTGAAGACCCTTGGTGTCTTCCTTTCCGACTATAATGTTCCTTGTATCTGTTTTTCTCACAACAACAAACCTATCACCTTAACTGGTTCAAACCCCACCATGCCAGACTCATGCTTACAGATGCCATAGCCTCAGTTCATACCATATCTATTGCTCCCTGTGATCCAACCCCAAACCCTTCAACTATAAACACTGAAACACTAGACCCTAGCATTGTTGCACTGATACAACAGTTTTCCCCCGCTTTTGACCCCACAAAATCCTACCCCCTCACCGAACTCAACACCATCACATTCACCTATTACCAGATTCCTTCCCTGTGAATGTTAAACCCTACCGCTACCCTCATTGCCAAAAAGAAATTATGACCCAAATGATCCAGGAAATTCTTACGGAAGGCACCATCAAACCGAGTACGAGCCCTTTTTCTTCACCAATGTTGTTAGTCTGTAAAAAAGATGGAACATAGCGATTTTGTGTAGATTACTGTGCTCTCAATTCCATCACCATAAAAGACAAGTTCCCAATTCCTACAGTTGATGAAATGTTAGATGAACTTCACAGTATCACTGTTTTCACTAAGCTGTATTTACGCTCCGGATATCATCAAATTTTTCTTGCACCTGAAGATACATACAAAACAGCTTTTAGAACTGTGGATGGGCATTTTGATTTTCTTGTGATGCCATTTGGACTATCAAATGCACCTTCTACTTTCCAAGCAACTATGAATGAGGTGTTTCGTTCATACTGTAATGACCTAAAAAATACCCTAGTAGGATTATACATAAAATGAGACATGTTAGTTTGATAATGGTGTCAGCAATTGTGGGTTGATGGAATATGCATTAAGTAAATTGGGGTTATTGTATAATTGAGTGATAATTGAGGAATTACACAATACATACATGTATTAATACAAGAGAGCTTTATGAAAACAAATAGAAAGAAGACAAGTGTAAATTAGTGAGTTAGTGGGGAATTAATTTGAGACATGGCTTGTGTAAGAAGAGTAATGTGCTAGGAGACAAAATTGATTAAATGAAGACTTGGAGGATTTTTGGTGGATTTCGTATGACTTTTTGCAGCTGCCTTCTTCACCTTCTTCCCTCCATTTTCGCGTAATCCTAGCTTCCTCATTTGCTCCATCTTCTGCCATTTTCGTGACCTTGATTGCTTCCTTTTCCTTCTTGCATTTTTTCTGCCATTTTCGTGTGTTACTCCATGTTTGAGTGTTGAGTGAGTTACTTGGAGAACTTGGTTGAAGCTTGAAGTTTTGTTGAGATTGTTGATTGAAGATTTTTTGAGCTTTAAGAGGTAAGTAAATGTTGTTATATATGCATATATCATCCATAAACATGATTTTAGAGTGACATTTGATAGGAATTTCATGGGTAATTGATTTGATTTTGAGTTAGTAAGTTTTGGGGATTAGGTCATTTTTGTATGTACTATTCATCCATACCTTCTGACCTATGTTTCATGTCTTTAGAGACTGATTTTGGAGAAACTTAAAGCATGAAAGTTGTAGCCATATATGTTAACTTAAGTAAACAGCTTGAGGGCCCAACTATTAAACAATGTATACGTTTATTTGATTAATGCAATGTGGCATGTTTATGCTTATGTTTTACTACCCTGTTTTTGTATGCGATGTATGATGCCCATTTTCCGCTGCAATGGGTTTCACAATCGTTTTCTACATGTTTTGTTTTAGTCCGTTCCGAGTAATAGCCCTTATATCCTTCCAGGGAATATTTGGGCGTTACACATACCTTCATAAGTTTGTCCTTGTATTTTTTATGACATCCTTGTATATAGTGATAATTGGGCTACTCACTTATCTCACTTGCAACAAGTATTAAATACCCTGTTACATCATTGTTTCTTTGCCAAATTTTCTAAATGTTGTTTTTGTGTAAAAGAAGTAGAGTACCTGGGACACATTATCAGTCAATCTGGTGTAGCTGCTGACTCGTCCAAGTTGCACGCCATCCAAGAGTGGCCAGCTCCAAATTTGGTCTCTACTCTTCGCGATTTTTTGGGCTTAACGGGCTACTACCGTCATTTTGTTCGTAACTACGTTGCAATCGCAAGCCCATTGACGGACTTGCTCAAACACAATCAATTTAAGTAGACTGAATCAGTTCAAGATTCTTTTCAAGCTCTTAAGCGGGCAATGACTTCTCTGCCAGTATTGGGTTTGCCTAATTTTTTTGCCACTTTTGATGTTACTACAAATGCCTCTAGAGTTGCAATTGGTGCAGTATTGTCGCATAATGGCCATGCCCTTGCTTTTTTCAGCAAGAAACTATGTTCCCGTATGTAGGCTTCCTCTTCTTATGAGGGCAAAATGTTCTCCATTACTGAATCGGTGAAAAAGTGGTGTCACTACCTTTTTGGCAGGCATTTTCACATTTATATAGATCAAAAGAGTTTGCGCAGTTTAATCTCGCAAACCATACAGACACCGGCACAACATAAGTGGCTTACCAAACTCTTGGGATATGATTTTGAAATCATTTACACCCCAGGGTGTGACAATGTGGTGGCTGATGTGTTGTCTCGTTCACATCCAATTCCTGAAGCAGTGTTCACGACAATTTCAGTCTGCCAGCCTTTAATTCTTGAGCAATTGCGGCAATTTTATGAGACACGCCCAGTGGGGAAGACCTTGCTCTCCAAATTTCAACGAACTTAAGGTGATAACTCACACTTTATAGTGCAGCAAGGACTGTTATATTTTCGCCATCGCATTTTTGTACCCCTCGAAATTGAGTTGAGGGCCTCATTGTTGCACGAATTTTATGACTTTGCTATGGCGGGTCATTCTGGCGTTTGGGGCACCTTGGCTCGCCTTTCAGTTGCATTTTCATGGCCTCAAATGGCCAAGGATGTTCGTGCCTATGTTTAACAATGTTCAGTTTGTCAGATTCACAAACCTTCTACACAGAAGCCATCGGGACTCTTACAACCACTACCGATTCCGAATCAAGTCTGGGAGGAAATCTCCACAGATTTCATCACTCATTTGCCCATTTCACATGGCAAATCTATAATTTGGGCCGTAGCGGATCGCCTCACTAAATTTTCCCACTTCATTGCCCTGCCTCCAAAGTTTTCAGCTACTACTCTGGCTCCCATCTTCATTCCTGAGATTTTTCGCCTGCATAGGATGCCAAAATCTATTGTGAGTGACCGTGACAGAATTTTTCTCAGTCGTTTCTGGCGAGAACTGTTCCGCCTTAGTGGAACTACCCTGTCCTTTAGCAGCTCCTATCATCCTTAATAGGATGGACAAACAGAAGTCACAAACCGTATTTTGGAAACTTACTTGCGTTGCTTTGTGGGTGGGCACAATATTTACATTTGGTTGAGTACTAGGATAACTCATCATATTAGATGTCTCCTTTCCAAGCTTTGTATGGTCAATTGCCTCCTTCTATTGGTATCTATGTCACGGGTTCCACACCAGTTGCAGTTTTGGATGAATCTTTCACTCAAAGAAGAAGCGTGTTGCACATACTCAGGGAAAACCTTACATTGGCACAGGTTCGTATGAAATCGCAGGCCAACAACCACCGTTTGGACAAATCGTTCACTGTGGGAGACTGGGTTTCGCTCAAATTACAACCTTACCGTCAAGTCTCTGTTCGCGGCCGCCAATCTCCAAAGCTCGCAAAAAGGGTATTTTGGGCCCTTCTAGGTTGTGTGTCTTATTAGCAAAGTGGCTTATAAACTTGCTCTGTCTCCGGATGCTAAGATCCACCTAGTTTTTCATATATCCAAGTTGAAGGCGTTCCACGGCACTCTGCCACAGAGTATTCCATCATTGTCTCCTACAGTTACAAGCACGCGTTTAGATCTCCAACCCTTGTGTATTTTGGGATCTCGCTCACTCTGTGCAAAAGTGGGTACTAAAACTCAACTTTTGGTATAATGGGATGGCTTGCCTGAAACAGAGATCACGTGGGGAGATAAAGTTCACTTAAAGATAGCTTATCCCACTTTCAACTTTGAGGGCAAAGTTGTATTTGATGGGGGAGGTAATGATACGCAACTAACAACTCAAGACGCACTAGAGCCAGAAATTGGTTCTAGTGGGCCAGTTGAATTGGCACAAAAATGGCCTAGGAGGGTTAGAAGCAAACCACAATGAATGGAAGATTATAATTGAAGAGATAACTTTTCTATTTCACTATCACTTGAACTTGGGATTTTACAATTTTATTATTTCATATCAGTAGAATCTTTATTTCCGTATTGTCGTTAGGATCTTTTGTGGTAATCTTATACCTGGCACTTGTTACTTGTGTTATGGAAAACAATCAGGTATAAGTAATGAAACAATGAATAAAAGTGGACAGGAAAAATTAAACGCTAAATGGTATTATCCTTCATCTCTGATTTTCTGGAGCCTCTCCTGCTCTAAAGGAGAAATCCTGTTTCCAACATTCACACCTTCTACAACGTCTTTTACTTGATTCGAAATGTGATCAATATTTTATTTGGTATATATCTCTTATAATAAATACTTCGCAAGGATATTTTTTGAAAACATAATAAATTTCACCAGATTCCAAGAGAACTCACATAATTACCCTTTTAGGATTGTCATTTACAAGACTTAAAATAACTGCATCTTTACCCCAAAAAATAAAAATAAAAATAAAAATAATGTTGGGATACCAATATTTTTCTTAATTATTTATTTACATATTGATATGAAATAATGGACTTATTTGTTACCTACTCAAAATATCTGAAATACGGTCATGATAAATCCATACTTAAAACACCTTATGTCAAGTTTAGGCTTAGAAATTTTAGTTGTGTGACTACTCCGCAAGTTCAGTTGATTCGATTCCAGTATCAATATAATCTAGTGGAAATTGCAATATCAACCTTTTCCTTTCTCCCTCACCTCACGCAAATATAAGTAATCAGACTTTCAAAGAAGGTGGAATGTAAATGAAACGAAGATGTCCTTCCCCAAGCTGATTGGATCAAAAAAGAAAAAAGAAAAGTAAACCGATCAATAAGCGTGGATAATGGGTTTGATCGTTTGACAACTTTATAATAAAAGAAGCAAATAACTTTTATTTCAGAATCTCACCCCATTAATTAGAAATGGAATCTATCGCTCTCTTCTTTTTTTCTTTTTTGCTATATTCTATCGTTCTCATCTTGAATGCACCAACATCGATCCCAAGTTGTGGAAACACATAGTTGTCAGGGAATATTTGTCCAATTTCAGGGTAGAACAGTCTCAACCTCAGTGATAAGATAATTTATACTAATTAATGTCCTCAGTACATTAATGTGATAATCCCGTTTTGGAAAAAAAGAATTCGAGAAAGGAAGAATAAGAGTTTAATATGATGTTATTAGATTCATATGGCTTAACCTAGAAATGTTTCCGACTGCCCGGATTGTGCTTTTGTAATAAGCCACTTGCTTATAAGAAATCTGTCAAGCAATCCACACTTACATAGTGAAAAGAGGGGTACCATTACCAATCCAAAGTTTTTCGTAAAAAGTTACGAGTAATCCCCTTAAATGTCATTAGTTATATTGAGACTTTATTAATATATGTTACACGATCAGAAACCGAATCATTAACTTACATAAAATGTGAGATTCCATAATTTTTGACATTGTAATTTTGATAAGTTAATAGAGTTTAATGCTTAAAGGAAGATCAAGATCAATACTAAATATTTAGAAGGTGTGCCATTAATTAATTGTAGTGATAACACTTATATGAAAAAAGCAAATTTGATGAAATGTCTTATTTAACTTATTATCACCATTAATAATATTTCGATCATGACTTTTAATGAAAATATTATATTAAGTTCATTCAAGAGGCTACAAAGATTAAATAGATTATATAATTTATAAAAAGCACACTTGAGATTTATTTGACCAATATAAGATAACTAAAATATTTTATGACTTCTTTTGGTAAGTTTTTATGCAAAATAGACAAATTTAAATGAGAGAACATTGACGAGGAAGAATGAAATATAAATTAGAGGAGAAAAAAAGTTGATTTTTGTGATTTAAATAACATTAATAAGATTGAGAAGCATTTGAAAAAATTTAAATATTAAAAAAACTTAAGATATAAAAAAATAGGTTTTTAAAAGTTAATTATTTAATTCATTGTATTACTAATTATCTATTTATATTTCAATTAACCTGTTTAAATATTAAATTTTACGTTATTTTGTTAATTAATCACAACAATAAAATATTGATAGAAATAAAAATTTCAAGTAATTTGATCAAAATTTAAAAGTTTGAATACTTAATTAAAAATCATAAAGATTGAATAGCAAAATAAAAAAAGTTTAATTTGTTTTATAACTTATTATCTCATAATTGAAAAAATACCTTGTTTAATCACCTCAATCTAGTCACTAGATTCGCGATGGAATACTTCTTGTGGCTTATAAGAGGAGCGAAGAGAAAAAGAAACAAGAAAGAAATATCAGATAATCTTAAATTAATTGAGAAGATGGATAGTTAGCTCTTCATTTTGGGTCCTGTGATTATTACACAACTGTGGCAACTGCATGACCAATCAAAGAAAATTGCCTGTTCACTCCCTTCGATGTGTTCCATATTCATCTCTGTTAAGTATCTCCTCAGGATCCGATTCTTTATACTTTGCCGCTAGAACAGAAGCGACTGCCAGAAAAAAAGAAGGAAACAATCAAACAAATGCAAGTGACCAATGAAAACGTGTGAAGTAGTGATGAATGAACTTAATGTACAAAAAGAATCATCAAGCAAAACCCCAATCCGAATGGAAAAAAGGAACAGGGAAATGAGAAACAGGACCATTGAAGAATAGGAGGGACATATTTGTGTTGCACCTCTGAGCATCAGACCTTCATGTCAGAAGGATATAATATTAACTCCGTTGCTAAAAGTTCTACCAGAGCCTACTTTCCTTCAGAACCTTCTATATTTTATATTCCTTCGAGTAAAGCAAAACATAATGAAAAAGGGAAATTTACAAATAACTGTAAGGTTGTACCTTTATTTTAGCTGAAGACATTCCAGGCTTAACTGAACCTGTGCTCCCAAAGCTAAACTTTGGCTTCTTCTCCGCCGGCTTCAGAATTTGGAACGAACACAGAAGATTCTCATTAACACTCATCATGGCACCAGCATTGTCAAACTCTCCACAGTAATTTGGTGCTGAGAATATCGTTACAAGTTGTCTGTCAGCGAAGAACTCATATCCATCTTCGACAACCTGCTAATATAAGAGAATGAAATGTCTACTGTGATCTAAAAGGCAAGCAGTTGGTAACATATGTGCATAATTGAATCAGTTACAAACCTGATGGGCACGACAGATTAAATCGAGATCATGCTTCTTAAGAAACTCTGTCACCCTATCCGCACCAAAGGTATAAGAAACACCCCTATCATTCGTTCCCCAACCACGAATTTCTTTACTAGGATCAGACCATAGGAGGTCACACAACAAACCTGACTCTGGAACATCAGTAGGTCGTCGAATATTCCTTATCTGACTCAAATTGTACAGATCAGGGGAAAGGCCACCATGCATGCACAGGATTTTTTCATCAATAAGAGCAGCCACAGGCATGCAGTTGAAACAATCTGTGAATAATTTCCAGAGTTTGACATTGAATCTTCGTTTGCACTCCTCATAAAATCCATATATTTTGTTTACAGAAGCACATTCATGGTTTCCCCGGAGGAGGAAAAAGTTTTCAGGAAACTTTATTTTGTATGCTAGGAGAAGGCAGATTGTTTCCAGGCTTTGCTTTCCTCGATCAACATAGTCCCCTAAGAACAAGTAATTAGAACAAGGAGGCAGACCGCCATATTCGAACAGCTTCAGAAGATCGGAATATTGTCCATGTATGTCACCTGGGTGTCATAAAGAAAGTAAAATGAGACACACCAAAGACATTTTCAGCTGTCTTTTATTGCATATCCGAGGATTTTACAAGTTTTTTTTACAGACCATAAGTAAGGTGCGCGCTTCCTGCAATTCAAACTAAAGAACAATATAACCAGACAACTTTATGAATGACATCGCTAACAGTATACCCCACAGAGTGGCTCTCAATTTTAAGAATGACTTTCATCATCGTTCTCCAAAGTCGAATGGCCTACCATATTCTTGCCGGCTGTATCCTTAATAATCATACAACTATATTACCAAGACTGACCTTGGAACAACCATCAACCTTCACAATCTCATTAATAAGAATCTTATCTTGTGGGGAACATCGTTGTAGAATGATAGTGATATGGATAGGAACAATTGTGGAAATGAAAATAGTTCAGATACCAAACAAATAAAATTATATTAAAGCATTAACGTGTTTCATCAGAAAGAAAGATCCAACCTAAGATTATCTCGAAGCTGGAAAATTTCCGTTTAGGGTAATTTACTAGAGCATGTTTGACAGTCAGATACGTGAATTAATCTATGAATTTATAAGTATTCAATTGCTCGAGCCAAACTCAATAGGAGGGGATGATTGATGCAATTACAAATTCCTGAGTAATTTAACAAACATAGTTGGTAAATTGAACTAGTAAAGTCGTATGATTGATGTAGTACATCAACCTGAACATACGAAACAGGGCTAAGTCAGACTCTAATGAAATTCACTTGTAAAATCACGAAGAAGATGAAAATAGTTGAACTTTACAAGCGTAATAGAAAGTAAATGATATTAATCATTCCAGGATATTAATAACAACAGCTAAAAGAATATGGGATAAGAAGGGGATACCACATATCTTGATAGGAGCTTCAAGCTCTAAAAGATTAGGTTGCTTCAAGAAAATCTCTTTAGACGTGAAGCAAAGTTGTCTTATTTCATATTCGGAAAGCTGAACCTGCTTCCCTGGTTTTCCTCTGATTTCAAGCAATCTGCTAATCACACCATCAAGAACTAGACGTTCCATGTCTCCAAGTATCTTCTTCTGTGAAACTTCAGGACCATTCAATCATAGCTCAAAGCGAAGAAGAAGAAGAATAAAGAAAAGAATCATCACCACTACCACACTTATGCTACATATTAAACTGTTTTTTGTTAGAAACGTGTGCCTTTTAAAAAAGAGAGAAATAAAGGGAATAGGACTTCTGGGTATGAATTTTTGTTTCTTTTGCCTTTGAAATGGAGCAAAGAATGGCTATTGCTGATCTTCAAAAAAGAAAACAAAAGCCAAAAGAATATATTCCTGCTTTGAAACAGAGTCACAGTTGAATGTTTTCAGATAGAAGAGGCAAATCAAGGAAAGGCAAAAGGTTAGAGATCCTTGAGAGTTGAGACAGTGCTCAAGTTGGTGGGTGAAAATGAATGGACCCCATGAAAAAAGAGCTGCTAAAGATACTGTCTTTTAGCTGGTAATATAGAATTGGCAATTTCATGAGCGTTTGAGGTCACAAGCGGGACAGAGCACCACCGTGCTCTAGATGGAAATTTTGTCACAGCAACTCTTTCAATGGATTATCATATAATACGGCCATGTCGCCAAATCTGGTAAGTGCTGGTGTCTAATTAATTATCAAATATTAATCTTTGGGTTTCTTTAAGCCTAAATAATCAATTGTTAGTATTTTATTTTGAAATTTCTTTCTTTTTTGCTTTAGTTTGCCCGCTTGTTTCTTCTTAACTTGAGCATATCCAGAATGCTTTGGTATTCTTTCTCATGATCCTTTCAAAAAATAATTAGCTTGACTTGCAATCTTTGACAAAACCAATTTCATGTTTAAAATATTATTAACATCAAATATTTGTAACTAGAATGTCAACGGTTTAAGTCACTGAAACAGTCTCTTTATAAAATGCAAAGGAAAAGTTGCGTATAATTAATAATCCTCTCTCAACCATCGCAATATAGAGAGCTTTGTGCACTGTTGTTTGCCCTTTGCCCTTAATATTATTAACATCAATACATTTTATACTTTTTTTTAAATGAAGCTGCAGGAAGCAATCAGGAAGTGCACCAGGAGATCCTAGCTAGGCTGACACCACCGTAGCACCTATTCATCATCTAGGCCCCTAGCATCCACACTTTATTAAAAAGTAATCAAGAGAATGAGTTACAACCCAAAGTGAAAAACAAAATAATAAGGAAACATGAGAAAACTATCGAAAGCGATATTTCTCCCTACCATAAATATTAAAATCTACTAATGAGTTACAAAATTCAGGACACGAAGGCCACCAGTGTTGGAGCTGAAGAGATAAAGCCTCCTTTAAGAGACGATCAACAACAAAATTACCTTCCCAATAAACATGCGAACAAGCCACCTGCATAGAAGACAGTTGATCCAGACAGATAGATCACTATGACAGAAACCTCCAAGGCACATGAAAACTACGTTGCTGAATTAGATTGACCACAAAAGCTGAATCGCTTTCAATCCACAAAGGATGCCAACCCTTGTCCCAAGCCTTGTGAATGGCCACCATGACAGCTACAAGTTTAGCCTCAAAAGCAAACCCAACACAAAAAGGAGTAGCAAAACATACCTTAGGAAAGTCTCTATACGTTCTAAAAATACCTCCGCCTCCCATAACCTCAGGGGCACCCAGAGCAGCCCCATCAACATTAATTTTTATCCAACTAACAGGAGGGACGGGGAATACGATCTACATGCAAATGCTGCAAGATCTGGAAAACTATTTGGTAATTCTGCATGTGCCCAACCCGAAATAAAGAAAC